>KV423940.1:109348-246673 GCA_001632435.1 Calocera cornea HHB12733 | reverse complement strand
AACCATATTGGCTCCGCTAACCCAGCGACAGGTTGTACATTTCAACCATTCGGACTCTCCGATGTACTAACATTAAAATCGGCAGGTCTCAAAGACAACAGAACAAATCATTGGGAGAATGAGTGCGGCCCATCAGCACGCGTCGCAGCGTCATTCCATGTATGGGGCCCTGCCCGCTCGACTGAAGGTTCCCACATCGCTGAGTCACCAGAAGAAGGCGATTTTAGTAAATCTCCCGCCTGAGAACAGCTTCATTGTCAACGTGAGTAGAAGCTAAGCTCTGAATCACAGGCTCTGATACATGAAGCAGGTAACGGAGATTCTTGTTCAGCCTCGGAAGAACAATGCCCATTTCACATGCGTAGCCTCGAGGTACTTGGCAACCGAGCCTTGGAAGAACATTGAGCAGGCTATCATAGCAGCCCTTGATGCACAGGCCTTCAAGCACCCGCTCCACCGTTGTCGCGTAACCTCGTAAGCACAGGCAAAACTACGACGTTGGCTCAGAGGCTGAATTTCATGGTCTAGACGCCAAGCGACATTTCTTTGGGCTCATAGCAAGTCGGAATTTCTTCCGGACAGCACTTCCGGAGATCTGCAGTTGTTGGTGGACCGTCACACTGAAGGACTGCTGAAGGACATTCACATCTCGATCGCCGATCTTGCAAAGAAAAATTTGCCGATGAAAGTGGCCCTTTGGCTGAGTGATCAAGACGAGTGGAAGGGTCGAGGAGTGAGTTTCAGCTGATTGTTCTCTTCAAATTTCACCCGCTTACAAGAGGCGCATATCTGCCTAACTAGTGCGAGACAGACTACAGCTTGGACGATCGCAGCTTACTGAGCAACCGCTCCCGTATGTCATCGACAATGTCTCTTCTGAGCGCCCATCCATCCTCGTCTTCGGCACTCGTACCGAGCGCTGGCAGGTATGAGAAGGAATCGTCAACGTCAATGACGATAGTGCCTCGAAAGCCAAGCAACCAGGATACAGAGTCCTCCAGCCACGGAGGGAAACACCTTGGCCCTCTCTCAGTAACATCGGCCGGATCGAAATACAGGAGTCGCTCTTACGCCCGAGGAATCTATACGGAGCTGCTGGAAGTGGAAGAGTTCTTCTGCACTATCGGGGGGGGTGAAGTGGGAATGCCATTGATATGGTCGACGCAGTCTACTGTCCGCGCAACGATTGGACTGCAACCATTCGCCAACGGAACATCAAAGCAAGCGTTTAAGGTCAGAGTCCCACTGTGAGGAGATGGGCCATGACTGACTTTGTGCCAGCTTTGGCGCCCAAACGCGCACGATGGTACGACAGATGTCTTCGCAGCAAAGCGTGTCTTCATTGATTCCAATGGTCTTCCCCCGACTACGGAGAGCAACCGCAAGCACTTGGAAGACGAGATCACCCGTCAAGCGATCGCCGGTGATATACTTCTGGCCTTTCAGACAGTCGCAACGCAGCAACGCGTCCCAATTTACCGTGAGCACCCTTTGCTGCAATAGTGTTGTCTATTGACAGGCGTGTCGTAAAGCGCTCGAAGTGGCCAGCTCTTCCCTCTTGGTGGTGACACGAGGAAATCAAGCCGGATGGAGCTACCTGGTGGAGCCGCTCTTGCCCGGGGCAGTCGTCAAATTTTCGGGTACAGAGGATGCAGGGAACCATTCCATGTATGAGATGCCAGGGGCAACATGCGACAGCTTCGCACATTTCTCCCTCGTCTATACACAAGGAGAACTTGCGATCGTCGACATCAATGGTGAGTGGTGATGTTGACGAATGTTCGTCTGAAGAACGATGAACAATGATGCTTGGGCTAGGGATGTTCCAGGGGAAAAGTCCCGGCTCGCTGGGTGAAGTTAGCACACTTGTTTTGTTTGACTTGCAAACCCAGACGTGAGTAGCGGGGACCGCTTGGCCTCATCAGGTGCCAACGTGGAGCTAATAGAGATGGATTAGGGTCGACGGAGACAGCGGGCTTGGCGATATGGGGCTGTCGGGCATAAAGAAGTTCGAAGCTCAACACCGCTGCCGGGAGATGTGCCACGGGCTTGGCCTTACCAAGAATGAGCTGACAAGGTCAGCTCATTTGGCAGCTCATTTGGCATAGATGTGACATTCTGACCAAGGGTGACCGTGATTCGCAGGCCCCCCTCGGAGTTCATGTCAAAATCTTTTCGCAAACAGGTTCGGGGGGGGGAGATGTCCGAGGACCGAGTGTCACCCCAAAAGACACCAAGAAGAGAATATTCTCTCCGAGCTGGCACAGAAAGGAAGAAGTCGGTGAGCCCGAAGAAGACACCTTCACGCAAGACGACGTCGGACACGTTGATGGACCACCGGCGACAGCTAGGCGAAGAGGCACAACTAGGCCAAGATGCAGCAATGTTACGAGCAGCGACGAGTGTCGGGCACACTGCGACGCCGACGGAAGACGATGGCGAGGAAAACAGGCTGGCTGTCAATCCCATGCAGCCGCCGTCATTGACGATCGTGGAGCAGCCGGTGAGCGGACTACCTGGGTTGCTAGGGCTGCAGGAGGAAGACCAGCAGCATCGGGAGACTGAGGAGGAATACATCCCGTATAGGCATGTTGTCATTATGACACTCCGATTCGAGCTGACTATCCTCAGGCCAAAAGAAGGCTCTATCCTAATATTCCCTGCGCCGTCTAGGAAAGTCTATGGTCCGGCGATGGTGCAGCGCGTGGAAACAGTGAACAGGGAAGTGACATTGCAATGGTTGGACACCGTGCGCTGGGCTCGCAGTGACGTACCGGCCGATAAGACCTTCGTGGCGACGATCGCGGAGTGTAGCCAGGCTGAGAACTTGATGGTGAGGAATAAGTCGAAGGTACGTACTATGGCACTGAGGAGGGACACCTTTGCTGACGGGCGTGAGCATAGTTGGCCAAGTTGAATTGGCCACGAGTATTCGACTTCCCAACTCCGGATAAGAAGCTCGGAACAACCACGGCAATGGAGCACGTAGCAAGTAACTTGCCGAAGCTTCTATCCATCCTGTCCCGGGAGACCGACTGCGTGGTGATGGACGATTGGGATACGTATACAGCGCAAGCAACCACCCGGCGCGCTGAACAGTTGACCTTCGAATTTGTTGAACCACGCCAGGTGAAAGGGCTGTTCGAGGACGAGAAAGATGCCTTAGATAACTGGGTGGTCCATCATCTGGGACCGGCGTTGCTCATGAAGTTTTCCGACGAAACACTTCGGCAGAGATTGACCGTAGGACCCGGCACGGTGCTGACGAATTTCCTCTATGTCCAGGCGATCTTACAACACACGTCCGAAATATCAATCGACGAGCTGTACCGACACCGAGTGGATCTGGTCAGAGGAGAAGCACCGTTGGTCTTCAGAGCTTGGGACGCTATGAAGAGCGTTTACATGGTGCCGATTCACGAAGAAGGAGCACTGGCAGTTTCACATCGGGTGATGGATGACTCATTGAGCGTGAAGTTGCCACATTTCAGACTTAGGGTTCAGGCCAAGACTCCGACTTGTCTGTGAATGGGTATTAGCTGCTAATTAGGACAGAGCCTACGGTGTAGAGGCTGGTAATATAAGTATATGATGCCGAGACGTTGGGTTGAGTGAAAATTGGACCCGATCGAGAGGGAAGTAGGTCGACGGGAGAGATCACCCGGCTGTGCCGGAAGCTGACATAAGCGGGCTCACATGCCTGAGGTATCAACGGAGGTGATATTAGCGAGGGCTGTTCATCCCCTTCATCATGAAGTTGGTCATTCGAAACATCGAAGGCGACAGCCGATTCCTCGGCATGGTCGATCCAGATACCTATGTGTCGTTGCGGCTTTCAATGCCAGAATCTGGTCTCATGGTACATCTCTTGGATCGGGTTAACCAGCGAGCGACACTAATGGTCGGTGTAGACAGTTTCGTTTGCAACACCAAGACCAGACGGCGGAGCGATACAAGAAGTGGGAGAAATTGACCTCGATGTCATAGGAGATGATCCATATGCTGGGAGATTTAGTTTGGGAAATGTTGTGCATCTGCATGTGTGGGCGAGTGGAAGACGTCATGTGGTGAGTACGAAGATCGTACATCAGAGCTTGATGGGCCGACAACGGTTGCAGTTGCTGTCATTCTCGGTCGCCGATGAAGATCAAGGAATGAATCCGAGCAAGCAAGGGGAGGGTTTGGAAGGGGATAATGAACGGTCTGAGATGAATAGCCGCTCAAGCTCTTCGTCAACAGAGGGATCGGGCTATGGGTCAACAATGGTATGGGCTGGCGATCAGTAGAAGTTGGCACTGAGATATTAAGCAAAGGATCTCTTTAGGTGAATGAGGAAGGGTGGGTCACGGGCATAGAGTGTGTGGGTCGGATGCGCAGTATGTCGGGAGGGTGGTGGCTGGCGGAGGGCGCAGGGTCAGGGTGCACCGTAGTGAGTCTGATTACTTGTGCACCTGACAGACCGCAACTAATAGAGGATCCAGTTACGTGCACGTCGAAGAGGGGCCGGGTATCGACCGGGAGGGGGGAATGAATCGGCTGAGCAAGGTCCCCCATCAAAGAGGAGAAGTGGAGGGATGATGGCAAAGCGGCACATTCTAGGATCGCATTATTGGAACGGTGTCCGAGTGGTGGAAAGACAGCTGCGTGGCGCAGTCGGTGGAGTGGGGGAGCTGAAGGATCCAACGAGAGAGGACGGGTAGAAGTGCGGATAGAAGTGCGCCCATCTGGACGAAAGCAGAGAGGCGAGACTGGTGAGCGCACAGTGCCGGTTCTGAGGAGGAGATGGATTAGAATGACCTTGTGTGTAGGTGGTACCCATTGTGTATGAATGACAACGACGTAGAGAGGACTTGCGTTCAGGACCTCGATGAGCTTCTAGGAGAAAGTGTATTGATTGTCTGGACAGAGAGTACCGCTCTGATCGACGCGCGTCGCGACGCGCTCGCTTGCTCAATTACGACCACTATGAGACTTGTATTCACGACCTGTTCCGCAATCTCTATGCCAAAACAAATGAGACGAGTAGCAGAAATCGAGGAGCTTGTTCTAGAGATCCTCGCTTGCTGCGATAAGACTAGTATCAAAGCAATGGCTTCAGCAAATAAGGCATTCAGCAGACTGGCAACCACAGTACTCTGGCGATCAATCGGCCGACGTGAGCTTGTTGAGCTGTCTCGTATGGCTCTGCGCATGGATGAGAATGTAGCTGAGGTACGCATCTTATGTTGTAGCAGAACGAGGCTAATCATTAGCGGATGAGAAGAAGGTTCTGTCGTATACTGGCTGGGCGAGGTACCTGTCTATATGCATGGTCGAACCTGTTGAAGCCATGGCCACATTCGAGGCTCTGAACCATCTTTCATCGATCGCGAGTATACCTGCGTTGTTCTGGAACCTGAAGAGTGCATCAATTGACGTCAAGAACTCAAACGATCTTGTATACTGCATGAGAAAGCTTCCGACATCGCTGGACGACCTGACTGTCAACTTTCACTGCAGACGTCATGGCGATATGAGTGGGGACCTAGCAATCAATGCAGTGTACGACTGGCTGTACGAGGCCGCAACGCTGAAGAAGCTCATCTTGAAGGGGCGCGTGCCGTGGATCAACAACGCCAACTTGCGTGGCTGCCATCGGGCACTGCGCTCGCTGACCAGCGTGAATACGCTGTGGATCGAGCACCATATGCTGGACGATACGACTCTGGATATCTTGTCAAGATGGCCGAAGCTGAAAACACTCTGCATCCAGCCCGACCGCGGCGCTGTACCGAATCTTCGCCTTGGAAAGATGGGGGAGACAACTGTAGGTCGCTTTGGTGCTCTTCGTCAGCTGATGCTCTCGGCGTCGTCGACAAGTCTAGCGCAGATACTCTCCGTGCTGCCAGGAGACCTTCGCTTGCTCATCATGTGCGCTGTATTCCACTCACCCGCGATGAATGACGAACTCGAAGCGATGTGCGCGGCTCTATCGAAGACCTCGCCAAACCTGGAGATCCTCGACGTCCATCTGCGCGGCGAGGCATTCGTCGCAGCCCAGCTGGGCACGCTGTGCTTTGGCAGTATCGGAAAACTGAAGAGCTGTTCAAGGCTGCGCTCATTTCTTTTCTCGAACAACGCACTAGTCTCGTTCGAGTTTGGCGCGGCCGATCTGGACTGGGTCGGCGCACACTGGCCGAAGTTACGTGTCTTTACTTGTTGCTGGGCTCAAGCCCGTAAATGCACAAGTGGAGGAGTGGGCCTGCAATCACCAGCACTCTTAGACTTGGAGGCAGTGAGCACGATGGCTGCTAATCTGAAAGAACTGCGCTCAGTATCTGTAACTCAACTGATGATCTGCGAGCCGAAGATGTTGAGGACGGTGAAGCACAGCTTGTTGTCGGTATCAGTACATTACGTCTACCACGAGAGTGTGCATCAAGCAGCACATGCATGGTGCCTGCTATGCCCGGAGGCGACGATCAAGGTGACTTGCCCGGCACACGCAAAAGAGTGGAAGTCAGTGGAACAAGCGAAGAGTGAAGTAACCGAGCGGAGGGGAGTAGTGGGGCTTCCATAAGCGCAGTTAGCAATAGTATACTACTGGAGGGGGTCAATAAAGATGGATCTGCCTGGAATCACCGTCTTTATTGTCGGGAGGGCAGTATATGTGGCTTGTGAACGACGCGTTCTGCGCGACGCGTCGCGACTCATCCAACTCGAATCTGACCGGTAATCATGTCGATCGCATAAGGAACGCAAGGGTGCTGCACTCCATTCGCTGCTGAAAAACGACACAACAATGGTGAAGGCGGAAGAGATAGAGGAACTGATGCTGGAGATTCTGTCTTAGGTCAAGGATGATGTGCAGTCCCTGCGGGCGATGGCTCTGGTAAACAGGAGGTTTAACCGGCTTGGGACGGAACTGCCAGTGCTGTGGCGCTCGGTGGACGAGAGAAGGATGAAAAGGCTGGATAGCCTAGCTCTGCAGGGTCGTACCTCTGAAGTACGCCGTTTCCAAACAAGTACATGGACACTGATGCTGATGACGCGATAGAGACTGAGGCTCTAGTCTTGATCTCCACTCCCAAAATCGAAACAATCATGGATTGATCACAGATTGTCAACAATTTACACGAACTACCTGTGACACTGGCTACTTCACAATGACAAATGTCTGGCAGGGCCTGTGCCCTGAAACGACTGTCCAGGTGTCCTCGGAAAGACACCAGTGGGAGTTCGCGTGCATATGTGAAGAAGGAGAGGGTGAAGGTGCTGGTGTAAGAAAGGACGTGCAGAATAAGGTAGCGGTACGCAGCGGGAAAGGATGGTTAGAGAGGGCTTTTAGGACTCAGTTTGGGTGAAATGTGAGGCGTGGTATTGTCAAGTGTAGATTGAGGAGATGGCTGATGAGTGAGTTGAGTTGCCAGTCACATGTATGATATGGAAGTAGGGAACGGAGATGATAGTAATATGCTACTGTATCGTAAAGGCGGGAAGAAGACCCAGCTGTCGGCGATTAGGATTGAAGGGTGAGAGTTGAATCTCCGCGGGTAAATTTTTGAATATTAAGGGAGGTCCGTTGCGCGGGATAGGGGGCAACGCGCGACGGGATGGAGGGAATGCGCTGCCGCCGGTTGCAAATGAAGCTGGGACTTCAGGCTTGCCGTAGGCCTGCCGGTCCCTCCAAAAGTTGCGTGTGCCCCACATCGGCCGCAACACATCACACCCACGGCTCACCTATTTTTGCGCGCTGCGCACTCTGTCCGCCCCCTTCTCTCCGCTATAACCCCTCACTATACACCTGGGGCACGCAACTTCGGCTTCTGGACTTGGCTGAGAGGACGCGGAGGGATGGACTCCAAGAACTTGCTCAAGCGGGAGCGAGACGTGCAACCGGCCGAGGAGCCAGCGGCGAAGAAAATGCGGACCGATTTCGATTTACAGTCAACGCCGTCTATACAGGAACACTTACCAGCAACACCGGGCCCATCTGGCGATGCAACCGGCACCTCCGCTGAGCCCTCATCTCCAACGCAGGGACGGTCGCGGAAGGGCGATGCTCACAAGCCGTCGTCCACGTCCAAGACCAAGGCTCAGCGCGTGAAGGCACAACAGCTTTCCTTTGCTGCAAAGCGAAAGAAGGACAAGTGGGGCCCGCGAGAGCCGAGAGAGAGGCCGGAGGGCGAGGAGGGAGAGAGCAAGACGAGGCTCCCGAAGAAGAAGGTCGCCTTGCTCATCGGGTTCTGTGGGACGGGTTGCCACGGCATGCAGTAGTGTGTTGCGCTTGATAATTCCGTGCTCTAGGAATACTAATAATTTGAACAGCAACCCGCCACACCGGACGATTGAAGGTATCCTTTTCGAAGCATTGATCAAGACGGGCTGCGTGAGCGCGGACAATGCCGATGACCCAACCAAGGTGGGTCCCCTCACATCCTGGCAACAGTTCGAACCCGCTCACGAAGATCGCCCAGGTGAGCATCGCACGAGCTGCTCGGACAGACACGGGAGTGCATGCTGCGGGCAACGTCGTGAGCATGAAGATCATCCGCGAGCCTGAAGGGGTTACCGATGTCGTCGCTGCTGTCAACTCGCACCTCCCGCCTCAAGTGAGACTCTGGGGCATGGTGCGCACCCAGAACAACTTCATTGCTCGACAGTAAGCACGCCTCTCTCATAGTGGTGTTCTGCAAATGATCATCCGGGATTTGTAGGTCATGCGACAGCAGAGTGTACGAGTACCTCTTCCCGTCGTACATGCTCATCCCGCCCAAGCCGGGGTCCAAGATGGCCGCCCAGATCGCGTCGGACAAGCCCATCTCGGACGAGGCACTCGCCGCATTGGCCGAACAGCCGAGAACGGGCTCTGTGCACCCATTCTGGGCGGTCGAAGATCCGAGCGAGCCGGACCTGGAGAGGAAACGGCGGTGGAGGGTTGGCGAGGAACCGCTCAAGCGGCTGAGGGAGCTGGTGAATGCGTTCGAGGGCACCCAGTGCGTCGCCAGCGTTCTGAGGGTGAATCGCGCTGATGTTCGGCAGCAACTTTTACAACTACACTGTGGGGAAGGAGTTTAAAGGCAAGGATGTGAAGCGGTACATGATGAGCCTCGAGGTGCGGGACCCGCAAGTGGTGGGCGACACCGAGTGGATCAGCGTAAAGTTCCACGGGCAGTCGTTCATGCTGCATCAAATCGTGCGCCCTCCCCCTTCCTTGCTAGTCTCATCCGACCCGCTGACGAGACCCACAGCGCAAAATGATCAGCATGGCGATCCTCTGCTGCCGCGCGTCGTGCCCCGCGAGCCTCATCCTCGAGTCCTACGGTCCAACGCGCATCCGGATCCCCAAGGCGCCCGCGCTGGGCCTGCTGCTCGAGGAGCCGCAGTTCGGCGCGTACAACGGCCACATGGTGCAGGTGAACCGGGGGCTGGACGAGGCGCGGGCCAAGGGGCGCGCTGTGCCCGACCAGGACTATCGGGAGCCGATCGACTTTGGGCTGTATAGGAAGGAGATCGAGGCGTTTAAGCTGGAGATGATATACGAGAAGCTGCGGGAGAGGGAGAAGGAGACGGGCACGTGCGTGCTGTTCCCCTTGGCGTCGCCTTGCCTGGTGCGGTGCTGATGTGCTCGGGCAGGTTCGACGTCTGGATAAAGGGCGTGGACGACTACGTCGGGTACGACTTTGCATTCCTCAACAGCAGGGGGATCATCCCCCCCGAGGCGGTCGTCACGGGCGCGGTGGTCGACCGGGCGCAGTACGATGCTGAGCCCAAGTTGCGGAGGGCGGCGGGCGGAGCGGGGCCTGCTGACGAGGGGGAGGAGAGCGACGAGGATGCGGAGCTGGGGCTCGTCAACTCTGAGGAGCTGGAGGGCTGACCCCTCGCTCTGCTAGATGGTGTACACGATATCCTAAATCCTGATGCATGCACCTCCCCTGTCCTCCCATTTCCGTCTCCGGCCTAGTCCTGCAAGTACTTCCACTTGGTCATCCGCTCCCTCAAGTCCAGCTCCTCCCCATCTACCACGAACCTCCCGTCCCCGCGGTGGTGGAACGACCTCGTCTCCTCCCGGGCGCCGTTGACCCACGCCCTTACAGGCTCGAGCACCCACATGCCGTACCTGCTCACGTTCCTCCGATCACGCACTCTGCACTCGACGCAGGCGAGCGCTTCCCCGACCAGCGGGGCTTGGACCGCCTCAGCGGGGAGGGGGGTGAAGGCGAACCTAGCCCACTTGTCCACGTCCTCCCCGGAGCAGTTGCCCACGTCCACCACCTGCTGCGCCAGGTCGACGCCGGGCACAGCGAGCACACACTCCCCCGTCTCCGCCAGCGCGGCATAGCTGTGGTCCCACTGCCCCAGGACCAGCGCGACCAGCGGCGGGCCGGAGTGCTGCAGCGGCATGTGGAACCCGCAGGTCATCAGGTTGGGGACTCCCTGTGCTGAGCGGGTGGAGATGAGCAGGACGGGCCCGGGCTCGAGGAGCCGGTGGGTGTTTTCTGCGGGGTAGGCGGCCAGGTGGGCTGCTGAGCGGGCGGAGGCGGAGGCGGCGGAGGTCCCGGACGTGCTGGTGCCGGAGTCGGGGGATGGGTCCCCGTCAACGTCCCCGGCGGTGGGGCGGGACGAGCGGGAGGTCTTGCGCTGCTTGCGCGGGGGCATGATACCCGAGCCTGAGCCTGAGCCTGAGCCTGAGTTGGGAGCACGACCAGGAGCGGAGGCTGCGAGCGCGCGGTGTCCCAGCGCGGGTAGCGGTGTGCTGGACGGATTGGGAGAGCAGGTCTGCGCTGGACAGAGTAGCGCACCGGTGGCAAGTCCTGTACGAGTGCGAGTGCGAGTGCGAGTGCGGGAGAGCGTGAGGTAAGAGCGGGTCGTGGCGAGGAGGGAGGGGGATGACATCACCGGGGGATCATCAGGGGATGGAAGCGGCTAAGTTCGGACGGCGAATGCCGGCGGTCAACCAAGCGGTAGTTTCAGCTTCATGACAATGACATTGATCGTATCATCCAACTTTCCCTATTTCTGCGCAGCCCTCCTTCGGCAGCAGGCGCACTGGGTCAGACCTGCTCCCTCTCTCGTGCATACACTACACCGTAGCCCTAATCCTCCCACTTGCACATACCCCCCTCGCTCCCTACGCCTCTCGACTAGGACACGAGGCGTGCCAGAACCCAGCATGTCACAGTACTCGGGCGTGTCGTACCCGTCCCCCAGGCGGCGCCCCTCCCTCACAGGCACGGCGACGAGTGCGGGGGTCGTCCCCCTCCGCCCCGCGCCCGCTCCTCCGAGTCCACGCCCGAGCCCGGCCCCGATAAACATCACGATCAGCACGCCCTCGGGCTACCCGCCCCCGCTGCCCACCGCCCTCACCCCCTCCCCGCAGCGGCCCGCGCCCCAGACCGGCGCCCCAGCGCGCTACTACTTCGCGTACGGCTCCAACCTCTGGCACAAGCAGATGCGCTCCCGCGCGCCCTCCGCCTCCCCCGTCTCGCTCGCCGTCCTCCGCGGCTTCAGGTGGACCATCTCCGCCCGGGGATTTGCCAACATCGTCATGTCCGCCCCGGACGAGGTGTGGGGGCTCGTCTGGCTCGTCACCGCGTTCGACGAGGCCGTGCTGGACCGGTACGAGGGCGTCGCCCAGCGCAGCTACGACAAGTACGACCTGGCCGTGCTCCTGCCGAGCGGGGAGGAGCGCATCTGCCTCGTGTACGTCGACCCGACGCAGGGGGAGGGCCGGCCCTGGGCAGAGTACGTCGACCGCATCAACGCCGGGCTCAAGGACACGCTCCTGCCCGAGCAGTACGTCCGCGACGTCATAAGACGGCACATCCCCGCCCCGCCCCCGCCGGTCGTCAGCATCCCCCGCGCGCAGGACGTGCCGGTGCGCTGCTTCTTCGCCTACGGGCCCGAGATGGCCCCTCGCCAGCTGGCGCTGCTCGCCCCGCAGGCCCGCGTCCTCGACACGGGCCTGCTCCCCAGGCACCGGTGGGTCGTCGGCGCGTCGGGCGGACCCAACCTGCTCCCCTCGCCAGCCGACGTGGTGTACGGCGTGGTCTCGAGCGTCTCGCGCACGGACGAGCGGCGGCTGGACGACGCGTTCGGCGTGTCCCGCGGAGAGCGCGCCAAGCTCTGGCTCGACGTGCAGCTCGAGAACGGACGCGGCGTCGTCGGCTGCCTGGTGTACCTCGACCCTCGGCCCGCGGAGCTGCCCCCCGGCCGGGCGGTGGGCGAGGAGCTGGTGCGGGAGATGCAGGAGGCGCTCTGGGCCGCTAAGCTGCCTGTGCAGTGGGTCGAGGATGTGATAAGGCCGAGGATGTTCGGCCCTGAGGGGAGGCGCTGAGGCCGCCGGGCTTGGGCAGGCACAGGGAGGGAGGGAGGGACGGCCGTGATAGGGACACTGGGTTCTGTGTTGCGACTTTGTTGTACCTATAGATACACGTGTTGGACTAACGTTAACGTTACGCGAATGCGTTTTGCGGGAGAGGGGATATGGTGTGATACGGGGTGACGCTGAGGGAGAGGAAGGGAGACGAGTGCGGTAGAGCGGGTGGTCCCGTCCGGTATCAGTTGTGCGCACAGAAGCACAGAGATGAACGAGGAGAGAGGAAAGAAAGAGAATGAGAAAGAGCAGAGAAGAACACGCGTGCAGAGGAACACAGCCTGGGGCCATCTCATCAATGCCTCCCAAAGAGGCCGAACCCCCGCTTCTGCGCCGGCGCAGACTGCGACATCTGCGGCGCCGGCGGAGGGGGCATCATCCCCATCCCCGGTCCCATCCCCATCCCATGCCTCGGGCCCGGTCCATACCTGTCCCACTCCCGCTCGCCACCATACGCCTCATACGCCTCATACGCGCGGTCGTACGCTCCCCCTGGCTGGTCGAACGGCATCGGTGGGAGGCGCGGGAGGGGGAAGGACTCGCCGGAACGGGAGCGCGTGGGGTTGCGGGCGGAGCGGGACTGCGGGGGTGGGGGGGTGGGCCCGTCCTGGGGAAAGGGAGGCGGGCGATACGGCCCACCGTGCGCGGGAGGGGGTGGGAAACCCCGAGGCGGGGGTGGGTGGGGCGGGAAGCCCGCGCTCTGCGGGGGCGGAGGCTGGGGGTAGGCGCCATACGCCTCGTTCTGGTTTCCTTGCGGCCCCGGGCCGGGGGGGAACGGCGCTGGCGCAGGCGCAGGTGCGCTGCGGGGGATCCGCTCCCACTGCCCCTCTCTCCCATTCCCGGTCCCGGTCCCGTTTGGCCCATTGGGACCGTACGGCCCCGGGCCCGGGTGGTCCATCGGCGGGGGCGGGGGCGGGGGCGGGTAGCGGGCGTACGCGTCCGGCAGGGAGGAGGCCGAGCGGGCGTGGGCGTGGGCGTACGCGGGTGCGTTGGGGCCGTGGTTGTGGTTGTCTGGCGGCGAGCGGCGGTGGAACGGGTTGAGCTTCGCTCTCCACGAGTGTTCCTCCTCATGCTGCTGCTGCTGCCGGTGCTGGTGCTGGCGCTCAAACTCCTTCCGCTGCAGCCTGCTCGCCTCCCTATCCCACCGCTCCCTCTCCCGGCCCGCCTCTCTTTCGCGGCGCTCCATCCCCCGCCGCTCTCGCTCGCCCTGCGGGCCAGGGGGGCGATCCCACTCCGGCTCGCCCGGCAGAGGGGCCCACGCCTGCCCAGGCATAGGCACCGTAATAGCGATAGGCGGCGGGGGCCTCCTCCCGCGGATCCCCATGGGCGCGACACCGTGGGGCGGGGGCGGGCCCTCCGCTGGCCGGCCATTCAAGAACCACCTCTCCTCGTCCCGGCCGCCCATCCCCATCCCCATCCCCTTCCCGGGAGCGCTCCGCATCTCCCAGACGTTCCCGTCCCCATCGCGCCGCGTGTACAGCCGCTGCTCCCAGCCGTTGACGACAGAGTGGGTGAAGCTCTCCGAGATCCACTCGCCGGGCTTGGGCATCCCGGGCCTGGGGGGCCCCTCTGGGCCCGGCGGCCCGCCGGCACCGGGGAGACGGTCGAACGGGAAGAGGATGTGCGGCGGGGGGAAGGGCTGCACGGCCGGGAGGTTGAGGCCGAGGCCGAGGCCGAGGGTGTGGAAGAGCTGGGCATGGGGCGCGCCCTCGAACACCTGATCGAACAGGACGAACGGGTCTGCGAGCGCGAACGAGCGCAGCAAGGGGTCGTCCTCCGCGAAGAGGAATGGGAAGGGCGGGATGCCTGCGCCTGGGGGAGCAGGGGGGAAGTCGAAGGGCGCGAACGGGAACGGGAACGGGTCCTCGTCGAAGGACTGCGAGCGCCCGCCGGGGAACCTGCTCTGGTTCTGGTTCTGGTTCTGGTTCTGGTTCTGGTCCTCCTTGCCTCGGCGCTGCCTTGGGAAGGCGGTGCGGGACTGTGCGCGCTGCCAGTGCCTTGCCCATTCCTCCTGGGCCGCCCCCGCCCCCGCCCCAGCCCCGGGCGCAGGCGCAGGATGAGGGATCGCCGGGGCATCCCCCCTAGCGTCATACTCCCTGCGCTTCTCGTCATCGGCCAGGATCTCATAGGCGGCGGCGACGGCGCGGAATGCGTCCTCTGCCTGCTCCTTCTGGGCTGGGGGCGCGCGGTCCGGGTGCGTCAGGAGCGCTTTCTTCTTGTAGGCTTTGCGGACTGCGCGGGGAGTCAGCGGTTGGGCGGGAGGAGGGGGAGGGGAAGGGGAAGGGCGCACTCTCGTCGTGTGTCGCGGTGTGGGGGACGCCGAGGACGTCGTATAGGGCGTGGGTGGGCGCGACGGCGGGCATCGTAGGGGGCGGGGAGGGAGCAGGCGCCGATGCTCAGGGGTGCTAGGAGGGGGATGTGACGGGTATTGGGGTGTTCAGGGCTTTACCCTCCCTGGTGGGTGGTGTGCGGCGTATATGGCCTGGCCAGGGCTGTGCGCGCTGGCGAGGGGATGGGCTGCGTATGGCGCAAAGGGGAGTGTCCGACCCTCACTGCACGCAACAGGCGAACATACCAGCAACGGCAGCACAGCACCGGAGCAAGGGGACAGCACTTGGGCAGAGGGGTGAGGCGCCCGTCTCCACAACTCCGAGCAGAGCCGAACGGAACCAATTATATTGCCTTCTTCAGTCATCATCCAGAGAGGCCAACCGGAATTGCCGCTCCTCCCATCACCCATCACCACACCTCTGTCCGTCCGTGTCTACGGCCACCACAAGCCCAGCGTGTCCTCCCACCCAGCGGAGATAGTGCAGCAAAGCAACAGCAACAGCAGCAGCAGGAGGAAGGAACGATGATCGCACTGCAGAGCGCGCCGCCGCTGCCCACCCCGCCCCACCTCGCCCCAGCCTCTCTCGACCCGCCCAGCATTCCCGCAAACGCGCCCGACCACTGCCCCGTACGCCCGTGCATCTCCACCCCCTTCCCACAGCAACATACTGACTCTTTGCACAGGGCACCGAATCCGAGCAGGCGGGGAAAGCGGACGCCTGCGCTGGCTGCGCGAACCAGGCGGTGTGCGCCTCGGGCGCGACGCGCGCGCCGGACCCGTCCCTCCCGCTCATCGCGCAGCGGCTCGCGCCCGTGCGGCGCAAGATCCTCGTCCTGTCCGGCAAGGGCGGCGTGGGGAAGAGCACGTTCACCGCGCAGCTCGCGTGGGCCCTGTCCGCCGGGGTGAACCCGGACGGGCACGAGGTCCAGGCGGGCGTGATGGACATCGACATCTGCGGGCCGTCGATCCCGACGCTGATGGGCGTGTCGCAGGCGGAGGGCAGCGTGCGCAGCACGGCCGAGGGCTGGGAGCCGATCTACGTGCTGCCCAACCTCGCGCTCATGAGCATCGGCTTCCTCCTCCCCGCGGAGAACAGCGCGATCATGTGGCGCGGGCCGAAGAAGAGCGGGCTGATCGCCCAGTTCCTCAAGGACGTTGCCTGGGGCCCCCTGGACTACCTCCTCGTCGACACCCCCCCGGGCACGAGCGACGAGCACCTCTCCGCCGTGCAGTACATGAAGGAGGCCGGCATCGACGGCGCCGTCGTCCTCACCACCCCGCAGGAGGTCTCCCTGCAGGACGTCCGGCGCGAGCTCGACTTCTGCCGCAAGGTCGGCCTCCGCGTCCTCGGCGTGGTTGAGAACATGTCCGGCTTCGTCTGCCCCAGCTGCAAGGGCCACAGCGAGATCTTCAAGCCGAGCACGGGCGGCGCCCAGAAGATGTGCGACGACATGGGCGTCGAGTTGCTCGGAAAGGTCCCCCTCGACCCCAGGATAGGCATGAGCGCAGACTACGGCGTGTCCTTCCTGGACGAGTTTCCAGATAGCCTGGCCACCAAGGCGTACCTCGACATCATCCACCGGCTCAAGGAGAAGCTCGACGAGTAGGAAGCGGCGCCCAGGGTGGTTCCCGCGGGCAAGGGGTTATGGGTTCGGGTCCAGGTCGGGCCGCGTTGTACTCTGGATGTCTGTACCGCACTTGTATCACTTAGTCTTCATTCACACACCGCATGGTTATGGCTACAGGCTTGCGCAATTTGCATTAGATTATTTATGCGTACGTTGCGGGCTACGGAACTAAGTAAGCGTCGGGCGCTCCCTCCCGGTCTATGGGATGCGTCGAGGGCTTTCTGCTTGGAAGTCGGGTGAGCTCAGGTCAGGTCAGGTCATGGACATTGCGAGAGTGCGGTAGTAAGACAGCTTGTGCGTGCGTGGAGTATGAGTAGGAGGAACTGTTCTTGAGAGAGGTGGGCAAGAGGATGGAAGAAGGAGAAAGGTCGTGAATGTTGCGTGCACCTATGCGGCCCCGCCGAACAGCCCGCCGCCGCGCCCGCTGCGCGTCCGCGTCTTGAACTCGAGCGGCATCTCGCTCGCCGGCGCGTCCGCCTGCGTGACGTGTCCAGGTTTCTGCTGCAGGTCGTCCGCCACCTCGGTCGTCAGGGCGGCCATAGGCACCCCGGGCAGCGGGGCAGGCGCGTTGCCCGCCATGTCGTGGATGGAGATGGTCGACAGCTGCCTGAGCAGCGCCGGGCGGAGGGACTCGCCCGAGCCGGAGATGGTCCGGTGTCGCGCGGGGATGAAGTAGCTCGCGCTCCTCTCGGCTTCTTCTGCGCCCTCGGCACCTTCGGGCACCGTCTGCGTGGACGGGCTGCGCGTGACTGGCCTGGCCTGGCCGGGTGGGGAGCGCGTCGCGTCCGGAGAAAGGTTCGAGAAGCCGATGATGGACGAGCGGCGGGCGTAGACCGTGTACGGGTCGACGGCTTTGGCACTGTTCGGCGGCAGGTCTGATACCGCGCGGGCCCGCTCGCGGTAGAAGGTTGGCCAAGGTTCTGGTGGGAGCCCTTGCGTCGTAGGGAACGGGACTCCTCCCTCCTCCGGCAGGCCGTCGACGGTCGGCAACGCCTTCTGCACCTCCTCTGGCGATTCCACGTTCACGATGACCGACGGCTCCTCCACAACTGGCTCCTCGAACACCATCCGTACTTCTTTCCTAAACTCCTCAACCTCCTTGTAGATCTCCGCTCGGAACTCGTCCAGCGTCTCTAGCGTCTCTATCCGCTCCCATTTCGTGAAAACGTGCGGGCACGTTGGTTCGTCTGCTTCGTCGTGGTACGTCTCTAGGAACGGGTGTGCCAGGGCTTCGTTAACGGTGATGCGCTCGTCAGGATCGAATCGAAGGAATTTGTGGATCAAGTCTCTCCCTATGCAGCAGTTAGTGTCGGCGCCAATTGCACCATCTGGTGACTCACCCATGTTATCGGTCTTTGGGAACAGCTTCGGGAGCGACTGCGGCAGCTTGAAAGGCAGGGTTCGAACATACTCCCGTGCCTTGTCACTACCGATCTTCCTGATGGTCTCGTCTGATGGTGTGCCAAGCGTGTTGATGATGAGATTGAGCTGATCCACATAGTCCTTCCCCTTGAACACCGGCTTCCCCATAACAAGCTCTCCCAAAACACACCCAATTGACCATACATCGACTGTGACATTCGTCAGTATCAACTTACTTAGGGTGCCGCGCATCAGAGAAACTCACTTCCGAAAGAATATCTCTTGAAACTCAGCATCACCTCCGGCGCCCGGTACCATCTCGTCGCAACATACTCAGTCATCTGCGTCGTGTTCTCATCCGTGCGTGCATTGAACCCCCGACTCAGGCCAAAGTCGCAAATCTTCAGCTCGCAGTCCGCGTTGACAAGTAGATTGCCTGGCTTGATGTCGCGGTGAACCACATTGGCAGAGTGAATGTACTTTACACCCCTCAGGATCTGGTAGAGGAAGTATTGTACGTGGGCATTGGTGAGCTTCTGTCCAGAGCGAATGATCTGGTGCAGGTCGGCTTCCATAGGTTCTAGGAACAGATAGCTAAGGGATGATTAGTCACATGCCCGGGAATGTATCAGAGAACAGCCGTACATCTCGTTGAAATCCTGAGATATCACGTCCATGTCTATCACACCGGTGATCTGAGCCACAGTGAGCCACACGCCCGGTAAAGCATCAGGGGGCGTGCTCACATTCTCGTGGTGCGCAAAGTGCCGGAGCAGCGTGATCTCCCGCAAGGCACGCTTAGCCAAAATGATCTTGTCAAACACTCGCGTGACCATCTTGATCGCCACTGTCTCGTTTGAAATCTGATCTTGTGCTGACCTGGCATGCGATATTGTTAGACGTAGGGGGTCGAACCTGGCACGAGTCTGACGCACACCACAATGCCGTATGCCCCCTGACCCAGCTCTCGTACCAGCTTCCAGCGCTTCTCGACATGGAACGTACGGTTGGAGCAAGTGAACGAGTGGTAGTCGCTATGATTCATTCAGCACATGACATCTCAGCTTTTGGAAAAGATCAACGCGTACGGGCTTAGTGACTTTGTGGGTGTCGCCGTTGCCGTCCTCTCCCCGTGTACGGCCTCCTGCGGAGGTGTTGCGACTAGACGCGCATCTTTCTTGGCCATCTCAACACTTGCACGCTTCGAGGACGTCCCAACAGCCGCTAGATCCTCCCTTGGTAGGGTCGGACTGGAAGGCTGGGCTCCAGGTGCCTCCATCTCGACGGGGAACTAAAAGGGATCCCAAGCGCTAGCTGTATGCCGCGCACAGGACGCGTGATGGCCTCCTGTGCGGTCGGGTGCAGTATGGGTGAGCTGTGCGATACGCGATAAGGTCGTCGAAGTAAGAGGGTATATGCGCGAGGTGAGGAAGGGGGGGTGACGATAAGAGGGGTATTAGCGAGCTGCGTAGCTCCTAAGCAGGTTGACGTGACGATACGGCGCAGGGATACATATAGACTGGGCGGCTTCCCAACTTTTGGGGGCGGGCGGCAGTGGCGAGTCCCGGCCGCGCGCGTGGCGATTCCCCCGCCGAGCGGACGCGCATGTGATTTCCCGCGAGTCAGTCTCTTTCTTTCCCGCCGTCAACTGCAATGACTAGATGGAGGGCACGGTGAGTGATATCCTGTCTGTCGGCCCATCGCGCTTCTTATCCCGAGAACTAGCAACCAAAGAAGAAAAGAAGAAAGGTAAACAAAGCAGATCAGGCAGGCACCGTACCCACACAGCCTGCAAACGCTGCGTATTACTATGCCCCCGCCCAGACAGGGGGAGCTGCCACGGCGGCATGGCCATATTACTATATGCCATATGCTGCATGGGGAAATGGGCATCAATATGCTCCTCAGCAGAACACTCCTGGGCAACAACAAAGTCAACAATGGCCGCTCACTCAGCCCGCTGGTGCAGTTGCTAGCACGTCAGCTGCCGCAACACCACAAGTTGTCGGCCCGCCAGACCTCACAACATTGCAAGCACTGCACTGGATTCGCAGCACACCATTCCAGAATTCCTTTGCTTCGCGTCTCATCAGAAGCGAGCCGACTTTGACCAAGGAGTTCACTTACCGGGACTGGGAAAGCCGTTCGCCCTGGATGGACGTCATGGACGACATATATCTGCACTACCGGCTATCGCAGTGAGTAACGTTCCAAGCGCCGCGTGGCTCTTCTCACACGCACGACAAGTCCTGAAGAAGAGCTGCTGGACTATTCAATTGCGCCCATCGACTATGCACCTCTCGCCTCCGTCCACCTTCCGCAAGTACATGACCTCCTGGCCGCCACCTTCTGGCCGGGCATCTCCGTGGCCGACAGTACCCTGCCCGAGAATGAACCAGAGAAGTGCACCGTTGTCGCCACGTACAAGCGGCTCGTCGTTGGTGTTGCGCTTCTCAGCGGGCCGAGGGAGGGATACCTGATGTACCTGGCCGTTAAGGCTGGCTGGGACGCTGCGGGCATCGCCACGACCATGCTGCATATGCTCGTGGTGAGGAATCAGGATACGGACATTACGCTGCACGTGTCGGCCGACAATCCTGCTATGGTATGGCATGTTCATCCTTATAGTTGATCCGCGACTGACTTCTATTGCAGCTCCTATACAACCGCTTTGGCTTCAAAGCAGAAGAGTTCGTCGTGGGGTTCTACGACGAATACCTGCCTCGCAACTCCAAGGCATGCAAGAACGCCTTCCGCCTGCGACTTCGACGTTGATACATCTTGGTGCTTTCATTATTTGCTTTTCTATAGATACACACTGCATCGATACCCGAACCTAATCCCATGAATGATACCCATCTATCTGTCAGCATCTACGCCAGCCGGCGCCGTTTCGACGCCTGGCTGTTATCGCTCTCGTCCCCGTCCCTACTCTCCTTCGGAGGTCTAAGATGTTGTGCCGGGCCATCCTCCTCCTCCTGTTCATCATCACTGCTCTCTTCATCACTCGACGCCAGCATATATCGTCTAATGTTCCCAGCTTTAACATCCTCGAGCCACTCCCCGCCGTCGGCACTCTGGAACGCCCAGATCCACGTGCGGCCGATCCGCTGCGGCCCAACGGGGATGTCTTCCCGCTGGCGTTTGAGTGTATCGGCGTCGGGAATAGGAAGCTCCCATCCAAGGCGGTAGGCTAGGTATCTGACGGCTTCGTCGGCTTCGCCAAGAATGACGATGTCGGGGTTGACATGCGGGACGGGGGTTTTGTTGATCAGGATTTGGGGGACTGAGTGGGGTATATGATCTGAAGGCGGTATGAGATTGTCAGAACACACGAGCGTGTTCGAGTGAGCTCACGTAAAATTTCGGACACTGGTGCTACCGTCAATGAGGTTCCGATGACGAGCAGGAGGTCCACTTCCTCGCGGTCTTCAAAGAGCGCCTTGTCGAACTTGTCGTTCAGCTTCTCCCCGAAGAACGTAATGTCGGGCTGATACCACTTCAGTTCATGCAAACCGCTTGTGAAGAGGTTTGAACCTTCAGAATGGACTTGTACTCGTCCTCATCAGTCACCTCCTCCTCCCAAGGCTGCATCTTCGCTTTCCCCTTCCCATTCAGCTGCTTCTTCCCGCTCTGCCTCCCCTTCGCGAGACAGACCTTGCACTTCGGTATCCTCTCTGCAAAGATATCGTCCCTGATCTCTTCGCCCGGGTATTGGGTGCCGCAGGTGATACAGGACGCGGTGGCGAAGGAGCCATGGCAGTTAAGGACGTTCTTGACGCCTGTGACAGTCTCTAGGGTATCGATGTTTTGGGTATAGTTGCGTAGCAGCTGTGTGAGTCACAACATCAACCGACAATGATCGCAGACCCAAACTGAGGACGCACTTTGCCTTTGTCTTCCAGAAGCTTGATGAAGTAGTGACAGGGGGATGGTTTGAAGTTTGAAGGGAAAATACGACTGTCACTAGTCAGTCACAGAACTTCGTTGCATGACGTAAGCACCGTACTGAGCAAAAGAACTGCGGGCACCGGTCAGTCGCCACCCGCCACAAGCAGAGTAAACGCTCACTAGAAAACACTCGGGTTCTCCTTGAAGAACTTCAGGTCGAACATCTGCTGTGGGTCCGCAAGCGCCTGGCCGACCTCGCTCTCCCTGAGCTGCGCATATATGCCCTGCGTGCTCCGAAAGTCCGGGATGCCGCAACTGACACTGATCCCCGCGCCGGTGAGGACGAGGATCTTCTTCGCATCGCGGATCAGGCGGACGGCGTCGTCGATAGTCTCGTACTGGAGGATTCGCTCGCGATCGCGCAGCGTGCGGGAGATGGCTTGTCTGAGCACAGTGAGGCATTCTTCATTTGTGAGCTGCTCGCGGAGGTCCGGCGCGAGCAGAACGCCGAACGCGAGGAGAAGCTTGGAGGGCGGGATACCCGCCTCGCCGATGTACTTGCGCAGGAAGGCAACCATGCCTATGTTGAAGGCATCAGATCATGCGTAACGGAGGGTGCAGCTGAGGCACCTCGCTCTTTGAGGAACTGCATCATTTCTTCAACTTCTTCTTCAGAAAAGGCGCCCATAGCTAAAAAAAAAAGAGTAAGCAGCAAGTCCGCGGCAAACCACCGTCTCTGGCACCTTCGTCCATAAGTTCTGGATATTCATCATCGCTCTCGTTGACAGTGCGCGCGTCCTCATCTAGTTCGTGGCTATAAGAGTCCTGGTAGGAAACCTTGACCTGAGGGCCTGGGCCGACATGCGTAGATATCGGGATATCGTCGGTAGACTGTTTGTGTTCTTTCCCCACCTGGTCTCCCGCTGCGACAGCGTCCATGACCATCCCGGCGATACGGCGAAGCAGTCTCGGGGTGTTGGCGATAAGGCCGCAGGAGCTCGTGGGGCCAATACGAGCGAGTTCCCTGTTGATCGCGCGGGACGAGCGCGTCCGGAAGGATGGGAATGGACGGCGCGGTCAGGGTCTGGCTCGGCGAAGAGGGACGGGACGTGTCGAGGGGAGCGGTGCCTGTGGCGATGCTGTGAGATTAGCGGGGCCAAAAGGGGAGGGATGCAACCTGTTGCGGGTGACAGCCCCCCCCGGTGCGCAGGCATATATCACACAACGCCTGCTACCCACCGCGCCCATCGGGCTGCAGAGACATACACATCGTCTAACACTTTCCCGTGTTTCCCTTCCCTGCGTTAATAATTGCCATCATCCCCCCCCTTACTTACGGCGCCGTACACACTTCCTTCCTCCGCCCCACCAGCATCCATTGTCTTGTCTCGTCACCAAATCGCAGGAATTCGCCTCCCATCGATCTGCTGAGCAGTTCAGCCATCTTCTGCCCGCCCGTCGCCCCGCGAGCGAGACACGCACCACACCCTCACGACACCCCGACTCGCTTCCGCCACCCACCCACTCCCCCGTCTCACCAATGGACCAGCCTGCTTTAAGTGCCACACCGCCAAAGCACCCTCTCACAAACGCCATTCACCCAGCCGTCCCACACCCCGCACAGGCCACCTCTGTCGCCGCTTCTTTGACTGCCGCAGCGACCGCGGCACCCTCAACCCCTCCTAACAAGCCGCAACGACATCGTGTTACGTACACCTACACCCCTTCGCACCGTCCGCTTGCAGAAAACCAAGAAATGCCGTACTCGAATGGGTATGCGAACGGAAATGCAGGGAGAGGATGGAAGGCGAGCGATGGGTTGCTGGAAGGCGACTACGAGGGGGGAGTGCGATGGGCAGACCAGAGTGCGTGGATGCAGAAGATTTCTGCACTGTGGCAAAAGTACACCGGGACGCCTTTCCGTCCCCCTCGCCTACAGCTGCCCAGCATGAGCCTCAAATTCGTCGTCCTTTGCGCGTTATGGTACACCTCAAGTGCCATGGCGAGCAATACGGCCAAGCCGCTGCTCAATCTGTACCGCTACCCTGTCACCCTCACCATCCTCCAGTTCGGCTTTGTGGCCGCATACTGCGCCATCTTCTTCAGCCCGATTTGGAAGCTCACAACCCTCCGCTCACCAACCAAGGCGATACTCAAGAGCACCATACCCATGGCGCTGTTCCAGGTCGGCGGTCACATCTTCTCGAGTATGGCCATCTCGCGTGTACCGGTTAGCACGGTGCACACTATTAAGGCAAGTATTCATCTCAGGGATACGTCTTCTTTAATAACGCTGGCATGTGACAGGCGCTGTCTCCTCTCTTCACTGTTGGCGCCTACGCATTCGTGTTCGGCGTGACCTACTCGCCAAGGACGTACCTTTCCTTGGTACCGCTGACGGTCGGCGTCATGTTGGCGTGCACATTCGACATGTCGGCTTCCTCAGCATGGGGCCTGCTCTGTGCCTTCGGGTCGACCCTTGTCGTCGTCTCCTCCAACATCTTCTTCAAGAAGATCATGCCGAGCAAGCCTACGAACGCGCCTCACCTGCCGGGCCCGTCGCACAAGCTGGATAAGCTCAACCTGTTATTTTACACCTCGAGCCTCGCATTCGCCATGATGGTCCCGCTCTGGCTGTACTCGGATGTGAGCAGGCTTTGGGTGGACCTGACGACGGTCGACGAGAGCAAGCCCGAGAACCGCATGTCCTCGGCGGCGTACTACCTCTTCTTGAACTGCACGGTGCACTTTGCGCAGAACCTGATCGCCTTCGCGCTCCTGTCGATCACTTCGCCCGTTACGTACTCGATCGCCTCCCTGGTCAAGCGCATCGCAGTCATCTGCATCGCCATCCTGTACTTCAACCAGTCCGTGCACCCGATCCAGGCAGCCGGTATCCTCCTCGCCGGTGTCGGCCTGTGGATGTACAACAACGCCAAGGGCGACATCGAGAAGGGCGAGAAGCGTGCGCAGCGCGTGGCTGCCGCAGGCGACCTGCAGCTGCCGACTTCGCGCGAGGAGATCTCCAAGTCAGAAGACGAGCGGACGGATGCGCGCCCGCGCCCTGCACCGCTGTTCGACGAGGCCCGCCTTCGCTCCGTCTCCACGTCCGTACCGCAAGGCCCGCCCCTCACCGCGCGAGGAACAGGGTTCAACCTTGCCAAGCCGGCAGCGCTCAACATCCCCAGCTACGGCGGCTATGCGAATGGTGCGGACATCTACCCCAGCCCACCAGACAGCAGGGACTCCCCGCCCATGAAGGCTGCCGTACCCCTCGACGGGGCCCTAGTCAACACGCTCGCACCGCCGATGGACCTCCTTGGCAAGGGCGGGATCAACGACCTGGCGAACTACTCCCGCGCGACCGCAGCGGTGCACTAGACACACACGGGGCGCAGAGGCGGGGCGAAGGAACTGGAGTTTCTCTTCGCGCTCGCGCATTGTATGGACAGACTACGATGATGCCCAAGGACTTACCACATTCCGCAACGATACCCTTCTGTAGAGTGATGCCAGCGCCCCTCGCGGCTAGCGAGGGTGCGCCCTTCTTCCGAACGTTCCGTTCTCCCAAAAAACCGCAGTTTATACAGCTTATCATCTATGTACAACAAGTAATACATGACTGGTGACTTACGTACGCTAATTACATGTATTTGCCAAGACTCGCCAAAGCGCGTGAATCGGAACATCCGCGTGCCGCGGAAGAAATACTGTGGGTCACTTCTGGTCCACCACTCTCCTGGTGCATATATGCTGCTCTGCTTCGTGGCCTGACCTTGCTGCTCTCTCTCTTCTCTCTCCTGCCCTGGTCCATTCTAGTGCCTGATCTGCTACTCTTTCCGTGCCTCGACCCCCCCTCGCAGCTCGTATCGTCGTCTCGCATCATGCCTCGCGCCGAGCCCGCACGCACCCCTCCGTCGAACTCACGCAAACGCCGCCTGCCGAGCCAGGACGAGTTCCCCTGGGACCGGCCCGCCCCTCGCTCAGACGCGCCCGAACATCCGGCCAATGCGAGCAAGAAGCGCCGTATGGTGCGTGGCAAAGGCAGTGAGGAGGGCGGAGCATATATGCGGCTTGCTGCCCAGGTTCGTCAGAGGCGGAAGGATGCATATATGCGCGAAGCTGAGCTTTGGCAAACAGGACAGAGCTAGGGCGGGGCCTATGACCGATCCGGTGCAGAGCTCCGCCCGGCCTGCTAAGCCCGCCGTGGTCAAGCGCGTCCCATCGCGTGCCAAGCGCGTGCCAACGTCCGAAAACGAACCGCCTGCTCTTCCTCCTCGTACCGCTCGCTCTGCTGCTCTGCCATCTGCTCCTGTCGCTACGCTTGCCTCTCCATTCCAGTATCGTACTCACACACCGTCCTGGTCTTCCATGACGTCTCCTCATACTCTTTCCCCGCTTGGCAGCTCGATCGAAAGCGTCGCTGGAAACCGGGGAAGGGCGAGAGCTGCGTCGCTGAGAGCTCAACCATATCCTGGCGCTTCGAGGCCTGAGAAGCCTGTCCGTCGCCCCACTGAGCCGGCCGTCTCATTGATGGGCACGCTGCTGTCTACCCCTCTTGCTACATCCACGCCGAAGCCTGCGAATTCACCTCTGCCACTTGCTCAGGACGAGATGGACCTGGACACCCTCAACCTGCCGGACGATAATGAAGGAAGCTCTGAAGTCAAGATGAGACACATGTAATGGGAAGCATGTGCTGACTTTGCTTCTGTAGTCTGACGTACCTGCTGCTAAGACGACAAAGACCGGAAAGCACCCCGTATCGGACCGGGAAGGACGTACCAGTCCCGAGAATGCCAAACCTAAAGGCAAGGACGGTGATGACTTGAACGATATGTTCTCTGGGCTGGGGCTGAACGAGGAGAAGGGGTTCTCGACACTGCCGACCCGTCGTGTTGAGAAAGATAGGAAGGTTGTCAATCGCTTCACCTCTAACGCCAAGCAGGGCATGAGAGCGGAAGGGAAGAAGTGCACGGCAGAGAATAAGTTGAAGTCCGCAGCTGTGGGGTCGATCCAAAGTGCGCAAGCCATCAAGTCGAAGCTGAAGAAAGAGAACGTTGATGCGAACAAGCTGAAGACGCCGAAACGTCCTGTCATCCAACCACTTCAACCTAAGCGGAGGACGACAGCGACTATCCCCACCGTTGTTATGAAGTCTACCGGCGGCAAGGCAGCTTCTCCAGTGTCGAAGGCGTTTGTGCAGAAAAAGCGAACGGATGTCTGGATGAAGATCAATGACAAGGCTCTCGAGCCTGGCGAAGATAGCAGTGACGATGAAATAGCTGCGTGGTAGACCGTGGATGGAGTGCGCTTGTTGCAATCACTTATATGCACGGAAGAGTCACTGTACAATGTCGGAAGGGTCTCGTAATGTTACCATATATAACAACAGCACCTGAAGACCGACGTTCGCTCTCGCAGCGAAAGCAGCCAGATACTATGGTTTGCATGACATATCATTCATAGAACAGCATGCAGACATGTGCAGATAGAGAGACGACACCCATCCCACATCACCAACCCTCGAGTACGTTTACTTGAGAGGGATGAAACGCGACGAGTGGGTAGCACCAATACCCGGACGACCGTGCTTGACGGGCTTGTACGAGATGGAGAACTCTGCGAGGTAGTGGCCGGTCATCTCAGGCCTGATCTCAACAGCGTTGAAGACCTGTGTTACGCGTTAGTCTCATCGCGATTGACATTGCACGCAAAGCCACGCACTTTTCCGTTGTAGATGCCCACGACGCTGCCGATCATCTCCGGCACAATGATCATGTCGCGCAGGTGGGTCTTGACGACCGCGGGCTTCTCATTGGGGGGCGCCTCCTTCTTCGCCTTGCGCAGCTTCTTGATCAGACCCATGGGCTTGCGCTTCAGGCCGCGCTGGAACCGTCTCCTTGCACGGGCGTGCACAATCTCAACGAACTGGAGCAGGAGGTCAGCAGGGCTCAGACACGCATATTCTACGGTGGCTCACATCCTCATTGCTGAGGTCAAGGAGCTTCTCGAGCTCGATGCCGCGGTACGAGAAGGTACGGAACGTCCTCCGCTTCTTGAGCTCGGCGGCAACGGCGGGGTCGGTGACGTCAAAGTCAGCCTGGATAGCCTGTCAGCTCAAGCCCATGATCCAAGGACGACAAGCACTCACCATATTTTGGATTAGTCGGTTGAGGATATGGGAGTCGACGGCAGCGCTGATCCTGGAGACGATACTGCACCCACGCGCGGGAGGAGCTTTGCTTCCGCCCTTGGTGCTGAAAAGCCACAACTGTACAGGTTTCATTTAGGGCGTGCCCTTCAGGGTGGCGCAGGCCATTTCAGGGCATCGCCGTTCGCAAAAGTCTACTTTCATTAATCAACTCTCTTCGGTCTTCACGTCTGCAAGTCGTCCTTAGGGATTAAATGTGCGTATTTATGAGCATGACAGCGCAGGGAAAGAGAACTGACGAGCCCTCTTTTTAGTGATTTGCGGCTGTAGTCCTCCAAAACCCACCTACCCACTTCAATAATCAAAGGTGAGCACGCACCGCCAATGTTCAAAAAGGGACGGGAGACTCATCCGTATCTTAGATGCGCTATATCGCTGCTTACCTGCTCCTCCAGACTGGCGGCAACGCTAGCCCGTCTGCCAGCGACATCAAGTCTGTCCTCGCCGCCGGTGGTGTCGACGCCGACGATGAGCGCATCGAGAAGCTGATCTCGGAGCTCGAGGGCAAGAGCATCAACGAGGTCTGTTCTTCGGTCCAGTGTTAAGCCTGAGCCTTATTGCTGACGACTGGTTTGTTTTCAGCTTATCGCTGAGGGTGCATCCAAGCTCTCTTCCGTAAGTACTGGTTTATGCTTAGCGTGTGAATGCACTTCTCACACGCGCCGTGCAGGTCCCCTCGGGCGGTGCCGGCTCTGCTGGTGGTGCTGCACCTGCCGCTGCTGCGGGCGGTGCTGCTGCCGCGGAGGAGGCCCCCAAGGAGGAGGAGAAGAAGGAGGAGGAGAAGGTACGTCATTTGCTGTTTTCTCGTTGGCACCGGACACATTGCTCACGAGAGATAAATTCTATAGGAGGAGTCCGACGACGACATGGGCTTCGGTCTATTCGACTAAGCTCTCGACGGGACCCGCTTCGGGCCTTGTGGTCCTTCTCGTACCCCGAGCGTATGCCGCGGCGCAGTTGTGTTTCCCGGAACTGTATTCTAGTATTGGGAAATCAATCTGTTCTGCCGTTGATTCCAGTATGCGTTCGACCGCTTGCAAGGTTTATCCTGGGCTGGGCGTGAAAGTCGTTCTGGGAAGCCTTGCTGAGTGTTCTGCTCTTGCCATCTCATCCATCGAATCTCTACTCCGACAGCGGTGACGTCGACCACCACTCCTGTCCCTGTCCTTGTCCTTACAGTGTCATTGTTGTTGCGCGCTCCCGCCGGCGGCGGAGCTACGTAGTGCCGATACCTGGGGCCGGCGGGAGATGGATCTCGATAGTGATAGACCTCCCTGCAGGAAGGCTCTTCCACAGTCTTCCCGCGGCTTCGCAGCCCATCGTTCCCGTGTTCGTCAGCTGCTCTGACGCTAGAAGACTCAGGGTTTTGCTACTGTGCTTCTGAGTTTCGGACCGCAGGCGTAGAATTCGCGGACTTGGCAGGGATAGAAATTCCGCTCGCCGCTTCGGGGAGCATGGAAGTTGCTTATTCCATGATTCCCGGCCGCCTCGCTGTCCGGTCGAGAGGCAACCAGCGAGGAGGGGGAGTCAGGCCGTCGGATAGGTTCGTTATGCCAGGGTATTGCCGACGGGAAGACTTGGAAGTTGTCAGCGTGCACTCGGCGCAAGGGGGGTTATAGTTAACCCAGTGTATGGGCGGCGTAAGAGGGATAAGGGGGATTCAGTTGTTGTGCAATTGTGCAGGTGTGATCAGTCCAGATGCAGATGGCGGACCCGTATCGACCCGAGCGATGGGCCGTGCCACACGTCCACAAGCGCAATCAGCCAAGGTGCCGCCGGCGTCCGATTCACTCACCGACATTGCTCCCGCTTTTCCCACCTGCTTGAACGGCAACCCTGAAGCCTCAGCGGTTGAAACCCCAATGCAACCCGTGCTCCACACGCACCTCTACGCATGGAACACGACCGCCCGGTTTTAGGACTACATGGTATTGGTAGAGTAGGAGCAGTGAGGACTGCCCTTAAACAGGGGAGAAACAGCTTCAGGACAGGAACAGGAACGGCGCTGCCCGGCCTGCAGGTTCGCTCGGTCCAGCCTCGGTCAACCCGACGTTCGAGGAAGGTTCGAAGAACAGAAGCCGGCGGAAGTTGTGAGGCGGGGAAGGATCGAATTGAGGCTCATCCATGACACGCCCGCAGTGCGATTGTATGCATCGTCGTGCCCCTTCCCCCGACACAGGGTTGCGCACGGGCTCGCCGCCGGATGCGCCCTCTGCCCCGCTCGTACGGTGTCCCCGCCTCGTCCGTTCGCTCGCAGCCCCGCTCCCAACAGAAGCGGAAGGCGGAGGCTTAGTGAGAAGCACCAAGAACGACGTGCGCTGCCGGGCTTTCTACGTCCCTGCAGAGCCCCACACGACAGCGGGACTCCAGCCAATGTTCTTCCCGCGATTCGCCAGCCCCGTATAGCAGCTTTCGCCCCTCTGCTGATTGTTGCGTGAACCGGCGCGGGCGCGTGCGTCTGTCTCTCCAGCAGCGCACCCGTGTCTTGCGATTAAACCCAATTCACTTGTCCAGGAGCTTCCCTATCAACAGGTATCTACCGTATTCAGTACTATCTACGCCGTCTCTGCTCTCTCCCTATACCACACTCCCCCTCGCCGCCGCTGTCCTTGATCGCACGAAACTAATAAGTAGTACGGGGGAGTAAGTAGCAGGCGGTGCAGTTGTTGATCGCTGTTGATTCAGGCCCGCGTGGGCCAAAGTGAATAGGAGCCGGGCTCATCGAGATCAGTCGCAACCGGCGGCAGTGGAATAGGTCCCTTGTGACGTCCTTGCCTCCGCCCAGGCCTGGCAGTCGCCTGGATAGCAGCGCACCATTCACCCACTCGTCTCCGGTCTGTTCTTCAATCGCCCCGACGATTCGCCCCCCCTCACCCTTCCCCCCCCTTCCCTGGACACCACCCTTCCCTCCCCTTCCCCCCTTCCACTCTCCCCCCCGTCATCCCCCTTAAACACATCAACCCTCTCTCGCTTCCCACCCCCGCATCTCTCCCTCCAACCGTCACCCGTAACACGCCCAATTCAATCATCGCCCTCCTCCCAGCCTCCGCCTACTGCCCACCGCCGGCATCCCCCCTCCCATGGCCATCCTCAACCACAACCACAACCACTCCCCCTCCATCCCCTCCATGCTCCCTGGCAACCGCCCCCGCTCCGACACAGTCGACAAGCACACCTCTGACGACGAGGACGTCTCAGAGCGGCGCGGTGTGCGCAAGCGCAAGCGGCTCTCCAAAGCATGTTCCCCTCCCTTGCCCCAATACCCCAGTAGCTAACCTTGCCTTGCCTTATCCAGGCGTGCGACGCATGCCACAAGTCCAAGCGCCGGTGTGACGGCCGCTGTACGTTCCCTTTCCCAATCACCGGACCCTGACTGACCTGCCAACCCCTAGCTCCGTGCGCCAACTGGTATGCAGCGCTTCTCCCGTAGCCTCCTATCCCTGCTGACCCTGACTAAAGCGAATTCGCGACCAAGACGTGCGTGTACACCGACAGCCTGGGCCGCACAGTGGCGGCTCCGCATGCGCGATCCGAGGATCTCGTCTCTCTGCTCTTCCCACGTCCGGCACCGCCCACCCAGCCTCAGACGCCCCTCCGAACGGCCCCGTACCCGCAGTATGGGATGAATGGCGCCCGCCCTCCGGCAAGCAGTGTGTACTCTAGGCCGTCGGGAGGCCTCCCGACGAGTGTGCTGGTAGACAACCCGCAGGCACTCCAGGAGGAATACCCCTGGGCCAAGGTGGAAGAGCTCGTCAAGTCGCTGAAGGATGTCGTGCCAAACAGCAAGGTTCCTGTCGACCCAACTATTAAGCTTGAGCTGACGAACAGTACATATTTCACGTAACAAGAGCGCATTGATGCTGATGGGCTTCCCAGTTTTCTTCACCAAGTGCACTCCGTTCAACCTGATGATCCACAAGCCAACATTTTTGAGCCTGTTGACCAGCGGCTCGCTACCAAACTACATCCTGCTCTCCGTCATGGCGCTTGCGGCGCCTTTCTCCTCTCACCCTGCTTTGCGTATCATGTCTCCGAACCGCCCCTGGCAACAAGGCGAGATCTTTGCTGAAGCGGCGAGGCGCGTGTTATTGGACAGGACAGGCAACATTCAGCTAGACTATACTCTGGAAGTGGCTCAAGCTCTGGTCCTCTTGCACGTTCATGAAATCTCGATGAGGCGTTCTTCCAGCGCGAATGGACGATGCATGAGTGAGAAACCCGTTCCAACCCGAAAGGCGCTATCGCTGATCAATACCAGCTATGGCTTTGGACATCCTGCTGAGATTCGAGACCCACCGATTGGACGCCCCTGGAGGGATGGGCGAAAGCACGGACCCGACAAAATCCCTGCCTTCCGAAAGCTACAGGCGGACATTCTGGCTAATCTATTTCGTCGAATCACTCTGCTCGACCTTCACCGAGCGTCCGCTGTCATTCAAGGAGGGTGAATTCGCTGTGTAAGTCGATTTCGTAACTGGTGTCAGGGTGTTCTCATGCTTAGCCTACCCACAGCCGCCTCCCGATGAAGGACAGCCGATTCGAGATCTTCGCGGATGCCGAAGCTCCGACCGAGTTTCTGCGGCCCAGCGGACAACCGGCAACCGAGCCTGGAGCATTCGGGTATCTCGTTCGCGTGACCTCCATTTACACCCGCATTTACTCACTCATCATCGAAAGCGAGAGTAAGGGACGCCGCTTCCTTTCTCCACACCGTTCTGACAACGTGCGCACAGATGCTGGCATGCTCGGGAACCCCGAGGCGCGCCGTCGTCTTACGACGCAGCTGGAAGAATGCGAGCGAAGCTTAACAGTGAGTCGAGGCCCCAAAGAAATCGGGCAAATGTTGATCACGCACGCCCCAGGACTGGCAAATGAAATTGCCGCTGAGACTCCGGTTCAACGAAGCCAACTTGCGCATGCACATCCATATGTACCACGTTGCTGGCGGGTTCGGGTGGGCCTTCGCATACATGCATGCGCTGTCAGAGTGCAGCATGCTGGCGATCTATGAGGTGCGTCTTCTTTTGCTTCACTCAGTTTTTGGCTCCGGCTTCTGACGAGTTCCGGGGACTTACAGGTATTTGATCAACCGCCCATGACGAGATCGAAGCAGGCCGTCGCAAATCTGATGATCATTTTGGACTGGCTTGAGCCAAAGGGTCGCTCCAACATTGCCAGTGAGTCTCGTAATAAGCTCTTGCTGACTCATGATGGGCTCATGTGCTTCGTGCGTTCCCTTAGCGGCCTGGGTCTTGATGGCGCTTTTCCAGCACTACGACCGGGCAAGGATGGAGCCTGACGCTCGGGTCCAGGAATGGTGCCAAGAATTCGAAGCCCAATACGGCGTCAAGATGGACGATATCCGCAGCCCTGCTTTCCGCCAGGGCTGGATGGGACCGCGTGTGCATGCCCCGCGGATCATCAATGGTCAGGGAACTCCCACTTGGCCCCCTGTGGTGCAGCCACTCTCAGCTTCCACAACCCCGAGGCCGAGTCTCCATTTGGGCACCAACCACTATGGATACTCCATGGGGACAGGGCAGCCTCACTCCTACCCCGGGTCTTTCCCGCAGCAACGATCGACCCACTCGCCCTACAACACCATGTCGATGGATTCGATGCCCACGCCGACAACTCACTGGCCTGGTGAGCAGACGCTCGGCCCTTTGCCTTCCCTTCCGCGGATATTCGACAGGCAGGAAGTCTCCGCCATGCATCTTTCCCAGGTGTCCCAGGTGCCTCAGTACGGGCCGATGTCATACCCGGACGGGTATCTACCAGGACCCAACGCCATCTCGCACCATCACCAATACCCCTCCAGCCACGGCTTCCGTCTGAGGACGAATGGTCTATCTGGAAGTGGCGGCTTGGACCCCCTTTCCGCTGCTACGGCTGCGACCGACAGGTTCACGTCCATCTCGCCTGCTGACGAGCATTCTCAGCCTGCGAAGCGCGCCCCTGTTGGCCTCGGTTGGCTCGCAGACGAGCCTCGCGCCGAACGGAAGGCTGGTTCCATTCTTGACTAGAGCATAGACACTTTGGATCCGTTTCTTTTGTTCTTATTATTGGTCTCTGGTTGATTTTTTCCTTGTAGCCATGATTAAAAGGTACAGTAATGACTGTACTATGCACCCGTTTCTGGCCCCGAAGTGGCGATGGAAGGGAATGGAGGCGGCGCACGACGTTGGGGATGTTCGGGATAATCAGTTGAAATGTATAATCTAGTTTGCCATGCAAACACTCGCAGCCAGCTCGATTATAATACAGTCTGCAGTCCCAGCGTACTTCAAGTCACCTTCGTGATGTTCCTGTGCATCTCAGGGTGGACTTCGACGACCCGTTCCAGCAGCTTCTTCACAACGGCCTCCCGGTTCTTCTCAAATGCCTCGTTGATAGCGGCGATCTTTAGCTCGGTGTCCTTATCAATGCTGGTCTGCACGGACTGCGTGCTCCCAGAGCGCTGCAGAACCTCCTTAAGCATCACCGCAGTCAGGGGCAAGCAGTAGCACAAACCTCAGCCTCGAACCTCTTGAACTCCTCATCCTTCTGCTTCCTGTAGTCGGCGATCTCCTTATCCGCCTCTGAGCGGGCGTCCTTTAAGCGCTGCGTGCGATCTAGGGTAGAATTGAGCACTCCGACAGTTAATCCGAGGTCGCAGCACTGACATTGCCTCGCCTGCTGAACGACCTTCGCTGCTTCCTTCTCTGCATCAAGGAGCGTCTGGATGCTCTGAGATTGTGAAGACTGCAGGGCAGCCATGTCAGTCCACTGGTCCTCGACATTGTTACGGACGTGCTCACCATGACGTGCGGCGCAGAGGGACGGACGGCTCAGTGGCGCGAAGGGCGGTTCCCAAGGATGAATGGGGTGGCTGTGAGAGTGCGGAAGCAATCCAAAGTCCCTAGGGGCGCCTGTATGCCCGTTTGCAAGTCGCCTGAACGCTTCGCGACCACCACCACACATTCTCATGCCATTGACTTCTTGAACGCTACTCGGACGCGACACCGCCGTGTAGTAAGGACATTAGATTACACCAGCAGCATTGTAGCAAGCGTGGAGCCAAGGCAGTCGCGGTTGCAGCGCGCTATGACTCAACCCATGCAAGATGACCCACTGAATGCGTCCGACCCGCTTCAGTTGCTCAGTAGCGCGCTCTCAGCACCGGCAGATTCGCCCTTGCAGGCGGAGCGCCTGTCAGAGCTGAGAGTGGTGCTCGAGAAGAAACAGCCAAGCCTTATACCGATCATGATCTCGAACTTGCTGCCAACGACGGCGTTGAGCTTGGACTCGGTGTTGAAGAGGTGGTTGCTGGATTTGGTCCTGTACGCGTTGGGTAGTCAGACGTTGGATTACGGTACTCGAACTGGAGGTGCGCTACTTGTATCTACCCACGGTCACGTGTAAATACTCATGCCGGAACCCTGAACTTAGTGGCAATGGAGGTAGTGAGCCATCTCGCCGGGATGTTATACGGAACGCATGTCTACATCGTGAAGACGGTAATATCATGCTTCTCATCAATATACCCCCTTATATTCCGTGCCGTGTGCGTTGTCTAACTTGCAAATATTATCGCAAGCATGTTCCTGAATGTGGTGTAGATGCCAACCCGCGGGTATGGCCGCTCAGAAACAGTGGGAGCTCGTGCTCGCTGCCAAAGATCGGATACTCAAACTGCTGGATTCGCCGACCGCGCCGCTCGGGATCAAGCTCTGCGCTCTGAAGTTCATGCAGCGTGCAATTCTGGTGCAGGGCAGGGGGCCTACGGATCCACGGGTAAATACATCTGAAACTCGACCGTTTATAGAGCGAGGCTAACCACGTTCGACAGTTGCAAAACATTGCGGACCCGAACTTATCGCTGGTCCCCACTGGCCATCCTTTCATCTCGCCATCGCATCTGGAGAACGAAGGCGTCGAGCTTTTGCAGAAGATGATCACACTTCTCTTTCAATCAAAGTAATGAACTTTCTAATCCTCACGTGATCTTGAATTAACAATATACCCTCTCAGGACGGTGGAGATTGTTTCCGCAATAGTCAACTGCTTTGATGCATTTATTCGACTGCGACCCCCTCTGGGTGACGTGATCGTGCAGACGCTCGAGGTATGGACTCCTAGCGCCCTGGCAGGTCAATCCGCGACGTCCATCCGGAGTGTGGAGAGGTCGATTCGTATTCTTCTGATGCATCTTCTGCGGTACGCCTAATCATATCTGGACGTGGGTTCTAGTTTAACATCACTCGCAGAACTCCATACGGTTCTCCGCATGGGGCTCGTGTACAGCAGATCCTGCAGAGACAGGCAGAACGAGTGCAACAGACTGCTCGTGAGGAGGCAATGCGCCAGGAAGAACGACAACGACTGGCAGTTGAGGCAAACAGGAAGAGAGGTGCTCCATCGGAGGATGAGAATGCAGCGAAGCGAATCAAACTGGAGCCAGCGGCAGCAGCAGGAATGGCAACTCTCACCGATATGAGCGCTTTTGATGTCAGCGTATTACCGCCGTCGATGGTAGTCGACCTAGTTATAGCAAACCTCGCCTTGGTGTCTGATCAAGAGCTCGTCTCCGCTATCCAAGTAAGTTCCATACACCACTTATGTGGACCTTCCTCAAGTAGCATTAGAACTTCCGCCAGCGCTTCGCCGCCGCTACTTCCGCCGCTACCTCACAACCACAACCGGCAGGTGGACTGACCACACAGGAAGCCATGGCATCAGCTTTAGTGTCGAGGATGGAGGACAACGATGATGTTGTCATGGAAGAGGAAGAGGAAGATGACGAGGATATGGAATATGAACCTGATAAGCTGAATGAACAGCTCAGCGTACGTCGCGTTCACATGACCGTGATATGGAATGTTAACCAGCTTGCGCAGTTGGATCTCCCTTCAACCTCAGCCATGGGTGCCCAGCAGGAGGCTGAAGACATGGATATCATACAATCCCTCAGATTAGCAAATTATGATCTACCGCTGCCCCAGCCGGTAGATGATACCTCACGCACCAAAATTATCCAATCAGCGCTGGCCCGGGTTTGGGATAATGGAAAGGAGATGGAGCTCCTCGAGGCACAAACATCGGAGCAGTCTGACATCGATGGCATCAAAGCTGTCACCGGGTTGCCTCCGCATGAGATATGGATGCTTACACTAGTACGCATGGTCACGCGCGGCCCTGCTTCAGCTGGAGATATTCTTGGAAGTCTGAAGTCGGAAGAGGGCTCTCCCAGTCCATCGGGTCGCCTTCGACCAACAGCGGATGATATACGGCAGCGACTGTATGATTTCGTTCTGGGGGACTTTCCTAATCGGTACACAATACCTTGTTCATGCCGAAGTGGTGCTTACTTGCATATGCTGTAGTATTAAGGTTGCTACAACATGGATGGCGGAAGAGTGGGTTAACGATAAGCGACAACGTCAAGGAGAACCACTGGAGGTATGCCCTCACTTCCTGTAGCGGCTTCCCCTCTCAGTTATTTTGTAGACGGGTCACTACCACAAGTGGCTAAGACTGATTCTCGAGGAGCTGATCAAAGCGGTGGACTCCAAAGATCGATCTCTCAACCGATTCCTCATGGACTTACCCATCCTGCCGTCCTACGTGTTCGACATGATGCGGGAACTATGCGTGGTCGAGAAGAGGTTCGTAACTTGACAAGATCCAATTTCCTCTTTGTTGACGATGAGTTCCCAGGATGGCTATCGGATTTGCTGTGCTGCGCGATCTTGCAATGTCAAGAGAGCCCTTGCGTAAACAAGCTCTTGAGATCGTCCTTGACCTGACAACGCATCCTGGTATGTAGCCGCGTTCTCTGTTCACCTCAGCTCTGACCCCTTTCCAGTCAAGGTCACACGAAATGCCGCTATCATCACTACGAAGCGTTGGGTGACGGACAACAAGAGGCTTGAATACTTCGCCCGTTCATTCGCATTACAAATGCTGCGACGGCTGTCCTCCAAGAAAGCAACCGCGAACGGGGCCGCCACTGCCGACCAACCAATGGACGATGTTGACGAAAAAGCCGAGGGTTTAACCGTGTCGAAGGCAGAAGCGACTGAGCCGAAGCCCAACGGTATCGCGCATCATGACGCGAAATATCCGACAAGCTACGTCTCCGAGGATCCAGAGCCCCCCCTTGACAAGATGCTGGTTCAGCAGTACCTGGAGTTATACTTCGTGCTTTGTTTGACATCACAGGATATGCTGGACGAGTAAGCACAGCCGCTTGGTCCTCCTGTGATCTGCTGAACAGGCTTCAGGATATTCGAACACTATCCGTACATGGATCATTCGGTACAGGAAGCAGTTCAGGATCTCATTACGAACTTGGTCAAGAGTCTCGGCCAGTCTAACGGGAAGTTGTTGACCCTGCTACGGACGTTCCCTCCGGGAAGCGAGACACTGGCTCTCAGGGTACTGAACATTCTTACGGAAACCAGAAGACCCACCGCGCCTCTGGTCGCCCTCATCAAAGCCATTGTAGCTGAACGGGCTCTGGACGTACGCTTTCTCATGCCAATCCTACCGGAGATGGAGAAGGTGAAGTCTATCGTGATATCCTTCAGGAGGCAATATTAACATTGTGACAGGCGGATATCTTACGCTATTTGCCCCGTATTGTGTCTACACTTAACGGTCAGACGACGGAGAAGGCACTCGTTCGTTCGGTGTTCTCCTCTATTGTTACCGCTCCACCCCAAACCTTTGCTGCATCTTCAAACCAACCGCGCGTGAAACAGTCTGAGCTGCTCACTCCAGTCGAGCTCATGGTACTTCTACATCACATGGACAAGGATGCTGGCTTGAAACCGACAATAGAAGCAATCCAACTTTGCTTCTCCATGACGGAAATTTATCGTTCCGACGTCCTTGCGGCAGTGATTCAGCAATTAGTGGACGAGCCAACTCTGCCTACTCTCTTCATGCGTACTGTAAGTCCACCCATTCGTACCATAGTTGTGGAAATCTTAACAGTACCCATCAGGTCATCATGACCGTGCAACGATACAAATCCCTAACCGGCTTCGTCTCGACTACTATTCTCTCTCGTCTAATTCCCAAGAAGGTCTGGGAACAGCCACCCCTTTGGGATGGTTTCCTCCGATGCGCGAAGATGATCGCCCCTTCGAGCTATGCTGTTCTATTACAGCTGCCCAAAGCTCAACTGAAGGACGTAGTTACTAGAGATGCAGATCTACGTTCGGGATTGAAGGACTTCATGGTGAAGAAGGGAGGGAATAACAGGGCAAGACTCGCAGAGATCTTCGGCGATGATGATGATGGCGGCAACATTGCCAATGCTGCCAATATCCCCGGATCACCTGTACCGACTACGCCGACACCGGTCCCTAGTGAAGTAGGAATAACTTAATGTTTCATTCGATACGCACCATTTGTAGCAGTAGAGCATAATATTAATGTCACATCTGTGGACGCACGCCCCTGATATCGCGATCTCGGTCCGCGGAAGCCGAGGGGCAAGCCGCACCGCCACTAACTAAGGGACTTGTTTTGCACGACTCTGTCGATAGAAACCTTTCACGTTTGTTCAACTGGCTTTTTCATGTCTGGCTATTCGCGCCTGGCCCGCTGCGGCCAGACAAGCGCTTATACGTCTGTCCAGGCTAAACAATGGAGATATGCTTGTACTGTGCTGCTGAACAAGCCCCAACACTGTCTACAGACAAGACAATTTGCCACGAAAAGAGCTCCGAAACCTTCCGAATACAATTGGAACGAGAACACATTTTCGGCCGAACTTCCTCCAAATCACCAGCAATACCCTCGCGTTACTGCTGATCGACTGAAGAATGAGAGAAATCCTCCTCGAGAGGTGAAGATGCTTGCTCGGGACTTCATCGCAGACTCTCTATACAACCCACACTATGGCTACTTCTCTAAACAGGCAACAATCTTGTCTTCAACGGAGCCCTTCGACTTTCCATCCTTGAAGAGCTCCCACGACTTTAGCAAGAAAGTTGCCCAAACCTATGCTGTTGAGGATGCTGGACCTCGGCCCTCTCACGGACGACAGCTATGGCATACCCCAACCGAGCTGTTCAAGGTAGGTGCCAGTCTGCGCTCCCTCGTTTGCATGGGTTATTGATGCTCCTTCTACAAGCCTTGGTACGGCAGTGCCATTGCACAGTGTCTGACAGCAGACTATATGCTCAAATACTTTCCCTACGAAGATTTCATTATCTACGAAGTTGGTGCCGGCAATGGCACCCTAGCTCGCAACATTCTCGATTTTCTTCGGGACGACTATCCAGATATATACGATCGGACAAGCTACCGGATCATCGAGATCTCTCCTCAACTCGCGAAACTGCAAGCTGAACAGGTCAAGAAGGAGCACTCTAATGTCTCAATCATGAATAAAGACATACTACATTGGGATACTCCTGACCTGTCGCCCTGTTACTTCATCGCTACGGAAGTCATCGTACGTATATCGAACACCTGTGATATTACTGTTACAGAATTAGTTTCCTGTAGGACAACTTTCCGCATGACATTATCCGATACCGAACAGAAGATTTGCAGCCTGCACAGTGCGTCGTTACGGTGGACGGCGACGGCACTTATACCGAACTATATGAGCCAATAACCGATCCTCTCATCACGCGATTTCTTGCATATCGGAAGGCACTCAATCAGAGACCTCTAGCCCTGTCTCGTGGGCTGACATCTACGACATGGCGACGCTTCAGACAGATACTCCCATTCGCGCCCAACCTTACCCCACCCGAATTCATCCCCACGCATCTACTGCTGTTCTTGGAGACGCTCCGCAAGAACTTCCCCCAACACCGCCTCCTCCTTTCCGACTTCTCGTCGCTACCCGATACCATACCTGGTTACAACGCACCAGTTGTGCAGACACGATACCTTGGAACCACGATACCCTGCAAGAACTACCTACTCCAACCGGGCTACTTCGACATCTTCTTTCCTACAAATTTCGAACGCCTCAGCGAAATGTACGGACTCATCATGGGCCAATCTCAAGGGTCGCAAGCGTTGGACATCCGAAGCTCTCCCATCGGTGGGAGCGAGCAGCGGCTTGCTTCAGACTTCTTTTCTGCTCGAGGAAGAAGCGATTCTGGGCCTACTCTAACGCCGAAAGGGAAGGCCGCAAGAATTGGTGCGCCGCTGTGCAGCATATTCACCCACAAAGAGTTCCTGTCGCGATACGCAAATGTGGAGGCAACAACTCTGCAGAACGGCGAGAATCCCATGCTGGAATTCTATCAGAATGTGAAGTTCCTGTTCTAGCTCCATCAAGTGGAGTCGCTCGGTGCGCTTATCAACATGTGTACATTGCAGCAGGTTATCGAATATGGGGTTGCAGGTACGTTTTATGCAGCGGTATCGGTACATGCAGGATATGACGTGACGAAGAAATGTAAAAGCAGGCGTCAGCTTCGAAGCGGAGAAGAAGCGGAAATGAGCAATGATCATGAAAGAGTAATACCGACAGCGGAACGCAGTGCCTCAGCAGCCAGGCTCGCCTTCTCCAGCGACGATGCGTAGCCTTTCATCGCCTCGTCAGCCAACTGCTTGGCACTTGGGCGGCTGGGCGGTGTGCGAGGTGTTCCGGGGCCAGAGGTGCTGCGAACGGATGGCGAGTTCGACAGCGAAAGAGGCGGGTCGTCTAGGTCGTCCTCATTATCACCGCTCTCCCAGCGCTGGATCCGAAGTCTGCTGCGCTCAACACTCTCCCACTCATCGCGCCAGCCCGTCAATCGATTACGTATCAGGCGAAGTTGTCGAGCCGCATCGGCGTTAGCCGCGCCATTTACTTGTGCTTGATCTGACAGAGATGAGAGGGAAGCAATGAGATCGTTGTTTGACGCATGTATGGCGGAAAGGGAGGAAAGGGCGGCGCCGATAGGGTTGCTGGGCACTGCGTTCGAGGTAGTTCGGGAATGTCGTGCGGAAGAAGAGAAGAATCCATTGTCGTGATCGTGATAGCGAATCTCTTCGGGTGATTCGGGTATATTTTCCAGTCCTGCAGTCGGCGACCAGATTTCCGTGCTGTTATAACCGTTCACTTGGAGGGTCTTCATACCTCCGTCTAGCCATCCGTCCACAATCGTAATCTCGGGAATGTCCACGGCCGTGTCCGTACTCCTGCGAAGATCTCGGGAGATCTGCTCGAACTGCTTCACTTGCATATCGCGGTCGCGCGTGGTGGTCCGTAGTCGTCTGAGCATATCAGATATCCAATCTTCGACCGTAGCCTCGTATGCCACGTCGTCCGACTCTGTCGGCTCGGCCGTCTTGAGTGACTGGATGAACGCGTCAAGCGCCTTGGCATCGCGAGCGAGTGCATCGACTGGGTCAAGGATGTCGTTGACCACGACTGCTGGCGTTCTTGCAGATGACTTGGTAGATCGAGGTGGCGTGATTGGCAGCTCTGCACTCGGGGTCTTCTGACGGAACGTCTCGTCAGCCTGCTCCACGGAAGGGTCGACGATCGCCCCTTCTTCTTCATCAAAATCGAGTCCCAGCTCCTCCGCCAGCGCCTTTGCGTTCGCTCCCGGCTCAGGAGCAAGTGCCGCTGCGAGCTCGTGCGCGAGGGACATCCCACCGCTGCCTGAGTCCACGCCCAACGACTCGCCGCCAAACATCCCAGCGAGCGAGTTTGACGTTGACGACGGTGCGAGTGCGGAGAGCGAGTCGCCGCCTCCGCCCAGTGAGTGCTCGAACAAGTCCGGGTCCTCGTCGTATTCCGGGTCCATGATTGATATCAAGGTCAAGGTCCAAGGTCTAGTAGTGCGGGGGTATCATGTGAAGGTGGGAGTCAAGCGTGGTGTGAGCGGCACTAAGGGACGCGACACGCGCCTGTGCAGGCTGGAATGCAGCGCGCCACTTTGCCCAAATTTCGCCACTTTCGGCGCTTCGGACGTCGCTGGGCACGACATCTCCGCCCCTTGCTGGAGCTTCATTCTCCTCAGCACGGCTCCTGGATTCACTGGTGTTGGCCTTGGAATAACTTATAGCACTCTTATGTCTGCTCCGGTGTCCATGGACCGCCTGATCCGGACTTATATGGCCTCCGACGGAGATGAAGACTTGCAAGAGGTCGTCACTGGTGCGCACAGTCAGCCCTGTCTCTGTGACTTGTTCTAACATTCTGCCGCAGCGATCGAGGATGGGAATTCGACTATACTATTGCTCATCCGATCCTTAGGAGAGTACTTGACATCTACGGAAGACCCAGTGCGAAGCAAAGGCACATACCACACCTTGAGGAGCTGTCCCTGTGGCTGACCAGACTTCCAGGCCTGAACTTGCTCTCGGAGGTCCTCTCCCGCATATCCCAGTCCAAGATCAATGTGCAAGCCAGTACGTCCTCAGTCTCTGCAAGATGTACTGAGGCTGATTCGATGCAGCGCGAGTCCTCACGAAGTTTTATGTGGAAAAGCTTGAGGATGGTCATGTGCTCATCGCGGCGCTCAAGGGGATCCTCTCGCTAGCATCGTTCCCACAATTCGGAGATGAGGAGGCGGTCGAGGTGTGGCAAGGGTGCATACAACTACACACACCCGATGCGCAGCGCTGACATCGGCTTTCCAGGCTCGTGAAACACGTCAAGATGCGCGCCCATGTGCAGTCTACGCGATTTGTTGTCTTCCAGATCGTCAACTCCCTTCTAACAAGCCGACAAGATGCACTGAAAGCGCTTGGAGATTCCTTCCTGTCGGAATATGTGGAGCTGGCCAACGGGGAAAAGGACCCTCGGAACCTGCTGCAGGCGTTCACGATCGACCGGATTATCCTTACGGAGTTTGACACGAAGAGCCGGATCGATGTAAGCGTCCTACCCCCACATTCATACTACTTCTTGTACTCACGCGTTGCAGGATCTGTTCGACATCACCTTCTGTTACTTCCCGATCAGCTGGAAGCCCCCACCTGGCGATCCCTATGGCATCTCGACCGATGATCTACGAAATTCGCTTCGGCTATGTCTGAGCGCGACGCCTGCGTTTGGGCCGCTCGCGATGCCGACGTTCTTGGAGAAGCTGTCTGCGACGGTTGGGCCGACGAAGGTTGGTCATACACTTTTCCGATATGCATATGCCCATGCTAATCGATCTTGTCAGATCGACACTCTCGTATCGATGAGAGTGTGCTTCCCTGTATACGGAAAAGTAGCGTTGCAACCTGTCGCTCAGAAAATGTGGGATGCATTGCGGATGGAGATCTTCCAACCCCTCAACGACGAAATACAAGCCTACTCACTCAAGACACTCATCTCCTTCGTCCAAACTCTATATCCCCCGACAAACGCGGAAGTCGACGGCCTCGCGGTCGAGATCACGCAGGAGTGCCTCGGGCTGTTGAAGGAGCCTGAGCGAGATCAGGCTAAGTACGCAATCAAGACCCTGGGCGCGTTCCTCGAATCGTCCCCGGCTGTAGCCAAGTACGCGCTGGAGCAATCACTGACCAACCTGCTGCGGCTCTTCCGAGATCCAGCGGAGATGTCTGTCCGTGGTCCTGTTCTGGATGCTATTACCGGTCTCCTTGGTAGTTTACGGCGAGCAGCTGATGACGGACTGTATGACGTACCCGAGTTCGTGGCACCGAAGAAGGACGAGCTTCTCTCCTGCTTCGTGTCCAGCATACGCACGACATCTGTCCGAAAGAATGCGCTGAACGGACTTCTGGAGATCGTCCAGATTCCAGGCCTATTGTCCGAGGAAGAATCAACATTCATGGCGCAAGGCTGCAGCGAGATCCTTCTGAAAGAGTCCGACGAGGAGGCACAGTACGCCCTTGGGGAACTGCTGTCAAATATGATCTGACGTCTCCTTCAGAAAGATTACCCTGCAAGTACTCGGGAAAATCTCCCTGACTGCGCCAAAGGCTTTGGAAGATACCTGCCTGCCTCTTCTATTCGGTCAGCTTCCGGATCAAGCACCTCCATTAGAGGCGGATGACAAGCGAGAAGAATACTGGCGAATATTATCTGCTCTACAGTCACTATGTCTTGAGCCGGTGCTATTCCAAGTGCTCGTTGTGCGGCTCGTTTCGAAGCTGGATATCATATGTGCCCTGCGAATTGAAGCTCCCGGCCCCAGCGTCACAGAAGCAAGTGCTGCATATGCGCATGCGATCCTAGAAACGCTAAAACGAGCCATACAAGCCAAGATTGACGCGAAGCACAATGACCTTCCGAAGTATCTCGACCAACTCGTTCCCCACTTGTTCAGTATCTTCCTTCGAGCAGCCTTGTCCCCATCCACGACCCCTCAAGTAGCGAGTAGCGCAGTCCTCATCTTGGATGCGTCCAGGATTATCACACTTCTTACCCAGACTTCATCTGCGATGTGCGTATTCGTGATGTATCCCTCCTACGCAAGCTGACATCCGTGTAGTGAGCAAACGCGTTTCATTACCAACTTCTTTAGCGCGTACGACACAGGTAACTTTACCCCCGTGACCTATGATGCCAGCCGCATCTCGAGAGATGTCCCGTTCAAGCCATTCGAGGTTCGTCCGGCTTCCTTCGCAATACGTTGGACTCACGGTGCTCGCAGACCAATGCGCCTTCGAAGCAAAAGGATCTGGTTCCTCTTCTTTGTGGGTCTATAATCGCCTTGTATAAGGAGGTTGGTATCATTGTCATTACCTGAGGAAGCTCATCTTGCTTATGACTATGGCCTTTTAGGTCCAATTACCTGTCGATTCACCCGTCACATTATTGGATCGGCTCTCTGCATGGTGTCTAACATCGGCTGAAAGTGTCCAGCAACGTGACGCTGTCTTGCAAGCAGTTTGTTCCCTTGTAAACAAGACACTCCCAGGTATGTATTGTTGCTATCCCGTTCCTTCAGTGCGGTGTCCAACTTGTCCGTATGCAGATGTAACACCATTCCTGGACGTGACGATAGCTTCTTACCGCAAAGATGTACTTCGTAATCCTACAGCATCTCTACCGCACAGACTGATTGCTGTGGAGCTTTGGGTTTGGGTAAGCCTCTTGTTGTCGTGCTGGCATGTCTCTTGATGCCTTCTAGATCGGCAGGGCTCTCCTTGTTCGCAGCGATAATCGGGTTCATAGCTTGCTGGACGACCTATTCTGTCTCCTCCCAGACTCAGATGTCGCCCACTATGCAGTACTGGCAATCGGGAGGATGTCCGAGGGTGGAGTGGATGTCTTAACGAAACCGAACCATGCTACAATAAGGGTATGAACTTCTCCTGACGAATGCTGCAGATGCTCATATTTATCCAATCCAGCTTCTTCATATGCAAAAGTTCATCAGCATGTTATTACCCATCATTACGACCGGTGCCAAAGATAACAACGGTATGTATCTGCTTAGGCGTTACGATTCAGGAAAAGGCTCACTCTGGTTAGACGCCGAGAAACAAGCGCTCTATCTGTCAGCTCTCGCTGCAGTAATTGTCCATATACCCCACGCGGTGTATGGCCAAATACTTCCCACTGTTCGCCATTCCTTTCTAGACCCCGGGCATCTGAGCTTATTTATTACGTTGTCCAGATTATGCCTCTGCTACTCCGATGCCTGCAGCTTCCGGATGCGGAGTTACGCGCCAACGTGGCGGAAGTCTTCGTTGCTGTCGCCAACGATGAAGCGTTAGCCTCAACTACTCTCACAGAATACGCTCCGACGGTGGTCAAGTCCCTCCTGGCGAACAGTGTTCCAGTTTCGGGGCAACCCACTAGCGTACGGTTACGGACGGGTTCCCTCAAAAGTCTTGCGGCTGTTCCTGCAGTCGTGCGGTACGACATCCTACACCCGCTGAAGCCAGCAGCCATCTCACAGCTGGGGAAAGCTGTCGATGACCGCAAACGATCAGTACGGAAGGAAGCGGTGGAAGCGAGAGCCAAGTGGTACCAGTATCATGGTTAGGAGGTTCGGGGGATCTCAGACGTTCCAGCAGCTGGTTTGATGACGGCACAGCACAAGACCAATGTACAATATCCATTGTTACCAAAGGAAGGAAAGTGGCGTTATACAGCTTGCATGTAATAGCAGGGAACGATGCCAGGTGGCATTGATTACTCCAAAACTTCCAGCTGCTCCTCTATCATCTTCCTGACTCGACGTTCATACTCCTGTTACATCCTTCAGAGCTGAGTTCGAACGCAGGGGCAAGGCACGCACCTCGCGATTATCCCTATACAGCTTACAGCAATCGATGTTGGCACCGCTCTCCAGGTTCGGCTCCGCCAACATGGAAATGACGCTCAAGAGAACTTTCTCGACAGACTGAACGGGCGACCATCGCTCAGACGACAACTGATGTGATGGTCAAAGATACGGCAGATATAAGGCCGCTGAATACGCACCTCGTACATATGCGGATCGTCCCCCGGTGTGTGTAAGATGGAGATGCAGACCTCGCCGTTCGCATAGACTGCATACAACATGAGCTACTGAGCCTATGCACATGCTGGTCTCGCATACTGTTAGGATGAAACAGAGGTGGGTCGAACTTCATCTTGAAGGGACTAAGAGGATAGTCGGTCGGCTGGATACATGATGAGCTGCGTTCATCACATCCCTTGCATGCCACTCACGAATGTCAATCGAGCGAGGAACACGCCTCCTTCCTGCATATCCCGTCAATATAAACACCACCCGTATCGCACTATGCACGCACAAATGGAGTCCCTTCCGGTCCTTGTATCAACGCCTCCCACTCGAAGAAGTTGTCTTCGCTAACCGGACCGGCGGTGAACATCCCATCAGGAGCACCATTCGTAGTCAACTGCTTGTATTCCGTCATCAAGCGCCGAAGCGCGGTCGACGACTGCGTCTTCTTGCTGCCACCAAGCATTGAAGTTCAAGTACACGGGGGATCTAGGGTGGTATGAAAGGGATGAAAGAGATTGGCGCCAATGTAGGACGAAGCGGTGTTGCGGATGAGCACAAGACCAGGATCAGGGACGAGGAATGGGTCATCTCCACGTTCACCGAGGGCCCGGACGCGTCGACATTGTACTAGTTAAGAGGGATAACTGGTCAACAAGCCCAACTGCGTCTACTTTAAGATTGCGATTGAAGGCATAAGCGCGAGTCAAGCCCTGTCTACATGAACGCAGTGATCCTATGGTGGTGGACTTTCATTGAAAGTCTCTACCGATTGAGCAGCCGTCTGGCTGCCTTCCATTGACGGCGGGGCCGCAACCACGCTCTGTAATGATATGCCATCTTCACTCTCTCTTCTCCCACTCGCTTGCGGATCAGGACTCGGGTATGGCCCATGCGTTGCCTCGCTATGAGTCTTCTCCCGTGGCTCTCCTGGAGAAACCGCCGGTGGTCCTGCTTCGGTGTCAGGTGCAGCAGCGGGCGCCGCTTCTTCTCGAGCGCGACGCCGTTGGGCAATTGGGTTTAAGATGAGCTGCAGCAGTATTACACCAGTATCGAGTACCTGCATCATAAGAGTATGAGGCTGGATCCAACATGAACAAATAAAGCACGTACGACAACGCTTATGTACGAAAAGGACAGCAGCGGATCCAGTGACGGCTTGAAGACCAGTGACAGAAAGCTGAACAGTCCGCCCAAACCATCCACCAACATAAACAACATGCTGACGCCTCGGACTTCTTTCAGCTTCCATATCTCGTAGTATTGAGGGCTGCCGCAGGGGTGAGGTTGGATCAATACGGCGTCATAAAGCGGAGTACGCACATCAAGCCTGCGAACAGCAGGATCGCCGTCATGACACCAAAGAACTGATACGGCCGATCGTTACCTTCTGCAAGACCGTGCCTCACTGCAAACACAAATCCAGCTTCTAACCCTCCAAACAAGACGAGGAATCCAAAGAAGATGGAAAGCGTGCGTGTCTTGCTGAAGTGCTGGTCATAGTAGAAACATTGGACCCAGCATGTACATGCGAGAAAGCCGAATAGCTGAGGCTGTACCATCAACTGGAAGACATGTTATGTTGGCTCGTTATAGGAGAGGTCATGCATGCGCACCGGTATGTTGACACTCTCCGAGATGTTGTAGACGCCCAGTGGGAGGGCAGCGAGTGCCCAGATAAGCATTAGATATGGCGACAGACCGTACGTAGACTTCTCCCGCCATGATTTCCACGCCTGTGGTATGAGCTGAATGCACCAGCAGATCGTACCTGGAAGAAATGTCATTGAATCGCTGTACTCGAGGTAACCACAGACAGACGCACCCATCGTCCCGAAGACGTTCTCTGCAGCTGGATTGACCGGCATCCTGCCTGTGTTATCCAACCAGGCGAATCAATGAAGTGAGGTTGGAAAAGAGTATGCTTGGCATAGGACCGGGCTTGAGAACTATCTGCGGGGTGCCTTGTCGCAGGCGTTTACTTGAGATTGAGATTGCTACAGCCCAGATGTGTGTGGGTTACAGAAACAGGCAGCCAGCAGTCAGAGCTCAGGGTTGAGCTGTCAGGGATGAGTCCGAGCCCTCGGCCTCGACTGTCCGAAAGACCATGTTGTTGACTCAGCTCCATCAGAAATCGGCTTCGCCATTCCAGTCATTATTTCATAGCACATCTTACCATGGATTATACGTATCATTTACGTACGGTTCTCCAACTACTCTAATGTTCGATCGCGCCTACCGCCTCTTCCGGGGCTCGTGATCGCAAGCCTTCCAGCCTCCTTAAAGAGATGCCATCCTCAATCTCTCGATTGCTAGGGGGCGGAGGTCGGGAATATGGGCCTCGGAGAACGGAAGGTTCCACTTCCGGTGTTTCTCGCTCCGGTTCAGCATCTGTCGATGCGACGGCCACATTTGCAGCAGCAGCGCTAGCCTCCTGTGTGCGTCGTCTCGCAGCGATAGGATTGAGAATGAGCTTGAGACTGATCACCAGGGCGTCCAGGATCTATTTACATCCAAGTGAGTAGCTGTGCGGACACCTTGTGAAACTGACGTACAATGACGCTGATGTATGAGAATGCTAGCAGCGGATCGATCGATTCCTTGAAGGCCAGTGACAAGGCGCTGAATAGTCCACCCATACCGTCGATGACCATGAATGAGGTGCTGATGCCTGGTACTTCCTTCAGTTTCCATATTTCGTAGAATTGGGGCCTGCATGGGAGGTTAGCTGACTGCTCGAACTTTTCCCAAGGGAGCAACGTTCATAAGTCCAAGGAAGACCAGCAGCGCCGTCATCACTCCGAAGAACTCGAGGGGACGGTTGTCGTTTTCCGCAAGGCCGTGCCAGACTGCATATACGAAAGCGACCTGCAGACCGGCCAATGAGAGCAAGAAGCCACAGAAACTGATGATGCTCCGCGGTATGGATAATCGATATTCATAGTGAAGACATTGCGCCCAGCAGGCGGCAGCCAGCGTTCCAAAGAGTTGAGGTTGCAGGATCAGCTTCAGAATCTCAGCGGCGAGCAGCGGGCACATTATCATCGAGAGTGCATACCGGTATGTTGACATTCTGCGCAATATTGTAGACCCCAAGCGGAAGCGCAGCGGATGCCCAAATAAGCATCAGCCAAGGCGACAGACCGAAAGTCGACTTTTCCTTCCAGGATTTCCAGGCTTGTGGGATCAGCTGAATGCACCAGCATACGGTCCCTTCGAATCACACTGAGAGACCATTTCCTTGCATGCGGGAACCGCGTACCAATCGTTCCGAAAACATTCTCGGCAATAGGGTTCACCGGCATCGCAAAGAGCGTTTAGCAAATGATACAGTCAAGGGAGCTTGCAAGACGCATCCGGCAGTTATACACCGTCCGCCGCAGAAGGGAGGAGGGGCCGTGTGCCGCATCCGACCGCAGGCGTGGCTTTCTCAGGGTTCAAATTCTGACATCAACCCAGCGCTTCGAGTCATGCGGTAGACGCAAATTACTGATGAGGTGTACAATGGTCTATACAGGAGCCATACTCATGAGCCGTGGAAATCACACAGCAGTGGTGAGCGTGTTTGCTGCTTGAGGGGTTCTCTCCTCCTCGACTGCCTCTCTTTCTTGCTCTTCCATGGAACGTGGCGGTAGAACTGACAGAATTTCTGAAGGAATGCCATGCCCAATATCTCTACATTGTGTGGACTGCGGTTGCGGGGGATGTAGGTGCGGTGCTGCGAGCCCCGGTTCCGGTGGTTTTTCGTCACGTTCGTCGGGAGGCGTCGCTGATCCTGTGATCTCAGGGGCCGCCTCTGCTGCGCGACGTGCCCGGGCTTTCGCTGCAATTGGATTGAGCACGAGCTGAAGCACTATAACTAGGCCATCGAGAACCTATGTTTTAATAGTAAGGCGCGGTGGAGAATGGCTCCTGGCATTGGCTACTTACAATGACACTGATGTAGGAAAACGCCAACAGAGGGTCAATCGACGGTTTGAACGCGAGGGAAAGCGTGCTGAAGACCCCTCCCAGGCCGTCGATGACCATGAATGCCATGCTGATACCGAGAACCTCCTTCAATTTCCAGATCTCGTAGAACTGTGGTCTGCGGGATGTGCTCAGTTCCCTGCATGACATGCTCATCCTGAACGAGACGCACAATAAACCACCAAAAATCAGAATGACCGTCATCACACCGAAGAACTGAAGCGGCCGGTCATTTCCCTCGGCTAATCCATGCTGATGATAGACACGTCAATGAAGTACAGCTCCGAAAGGTATCAATGGACGTACTCTCAGAGCAAAGACAAATGCGACCTGAAGGCCACCAACGACAAGCAAGAAGGCGAAAAAGGTGAGAGCAGCATTCCTCGGTGAAAGGTGCTTCTCATAGTGCAAGCATTGAACCCAGCAGAAGGCGCCTAAGGTACCGAACAGCTGGGGCTGAACAATAAGCTGTATTCTGACGTTAGCTGACGAGCGACCCCGGGTGATAGGGCAGCACGTACAGGGATATTCGTGTTCAGCGTGATGTTGTACACTCCCAACGGCAAAGCGCACGAGGCCCATATAAGCACTAAAAAAGGCGACAGGCCATGTGTAGATTTTTCACGCCAAGATTTCCATGCCTGGGGTACAAGCTGGATACACCAGCATATTGTGCCTATGCATATCTGTTAACATGACCCCTGGCAGGCAGCACACGACCCCATTGCCACACACCTAAAGTCCCGAAGGCATTCTCTGCTACGAGGTTGACAGGCATGCCCCAGTCACGCTGGTTCCAGGAGAATCACCGAAAAGGCGCGCCTGGCCAGGATGAGCGAAGGCACGTAGGATGTACCGACTGGAGCAGCTTGACGCTGAGAGGGTAAGGTGGTGCAACATGATCCCACAAGTGGTATTGAGGCACCGGATAGATAGAAATTGTAAGACACGAAACCCGGGTGGGCATTCCGATCCGGTCTAGATTCGGACGGAATTGGTAATCTCGGCGCGCGTAAGGGTCCTTTTCATCATTTCGATTCAATTCATTTCGCTTCGGCGTCTGACGTCTTTGTTTTGAGCTAGTCTCTTCGGCTTTGTTGTAGCGCCATTTCTTGCTTGGTCTCTGTGCTCTGGTCGACAGTCGTATCCTCCGGTGACCGACATGGAAGCACTGCCAGACACCAACCAGAAGTTTGGGAAGAAGGAATACTGGTGCTGACGCTCCTCTTGCTCTCATATGTCCACTTACTTGACACGTCAAGGGATCAGAGATATCGAGAGTATGTCTGCGCTTCTAAGTGCAGTGAATATCCCTCTGATGTGATCTACTAGAGAATCAGAGGGAGCCTTCGACTGTAGGTCTCACAATACAGCATCGAGCGTGGCTCATCTGTCGAAGGGTTCAAGACATACAGCGAGATATCCGATTTAATACATGAACTGATACCATCGCGAGATGCCGAGATCCTCGTGCTTGGCTGTGGCAACTCCACGCTCTCAGAAGATGTGAGCATACATGGCCATGGGAGAGGAGTGCAGAGCTGACGGTACAGTAGATGTACGACGATTCCTACCATCATATCACCAACCTCGACTACTCTGGTGTCGTCATCGAGCAGATGTCGGCCAGACATAGCAAAACGCGGCCAGAGATGAAATGGATAGAGATGGACGTTCGACATCTTGAGTTTCCAGACGCGTCGTTCGATGTCGCGATTGACAAGGGCACGCTGGATGCGATGCTGACGCCGAAAGATGTCTGGGTAAGCACGGCCACTCGCAGTCCACTGTAGCCAGCTCACATCATTCGCAACAGAATCCAGATCCGCAGATGGTATCCGATTGTAATACCGAGATTGACGAAGCATATCGGTACGTGATCACCACTACGCCATTCCTGTGACAGCCTCCTTATCCTGCAACTAGGATACTGCGTCCTGGTGGTCGGCTCATCTATCTGACGTTCGGCCAACCGCATTTCCGAAAACAATATGTGAATAGGCATGATTGGAAACTGGAGATCAGGGAGCTTGGCGAGAGCTTTCATTACTACTTGTACGTTTGTACGAAGCTGGGGTGATGGTGATAGGGAGTACGGCTGTCGTATCTTATCCGATATGTACTGTATGCTCTGAGAGGGATGGTGCGCATCCGTGTGCTGAATGCAATGCCAGATGTCCAGAGTATGCGCCCCGTGTGCACGGGTATAATCCATTGCATTGATACAGTGATCCGATAAATGCACCGCCTCTGTCGCTCTACACAAGCCAAGCCAAAAGCCTGGCCAACCGCTACGGGCCGTCCTCCTCATCTCCTTCTCGCTCCCACAACACGTCACTTCGATCAAACCGCGCCCTGCCAGGACTAGCGCTGTACGGAGAGCCGTTTCCCGCCCCGTTCCCGTTCATCCGCAACGGCGCGCTACGGAAGCTGCCCATACTGGTCGCCGTGCCCGGTTCGCGCGCCGAATCAGGTGAACGAATCTGCCGCAGCGCCATCTCTTCGTCTTCTTCCTCTGAGAGGAGCCCAGTGTCGGGATCAGGATGTGGCAGGGCGGAGAGAGGTACGTTGGAGGAGGGGAGGGAGTGGTAGTTGCCTGAGCGGAGTCGCAGGGCGTACGAGAAGACTACCGCGATGAAGTACCACTTCTCCATGCCTCAGCACATATATGCGGCCTACGGACTCGTATATGCGCACCTTGACCAACCAGCTGATAGCCACGACCGCTCCAGCAGTTCCCTTCTCGTTATCCCATATTGTCTGCGCCGCAACCGCCCTCTCCTCATCGGACATATTGTGCCCCTGCACACTCTTTATGAGGGCCTCCTGCGCGGGCGAGTTCGCAACCCGCTGCCCATCGTGCGGTGTGTAGACCCACCACTCCAGTGCAAAGTATGCGAGCCATATCGTACTGATGGCGTGGTCCAGCAAGAAGGCGTAGGCGATGTAGAAGGTGTATTTCGGGTGCTCCTGCTCAGAGTCAGCATGCACCGGATGTAGGTGGGCAAGCTAGGCGTACAGCGAGCACTATCCGCAGACCAATCCACCAGATCGCCACCAGAACTACAATAGAATAGAAGTACATGCTGAACTGGGCGATACTGCCGCCCGTGACGATCGTGATGAGGCCATAGACACCGGCGACCTTGTTGAGCAGCTACTAGGGGCATCAGCCCTTCCACATCTGACTGGGGCCGCCACGAGCACAACGCACCGAGAAGAGCAGTATGACAGTGACTCCTTCAGGTTCGGGTCAGAAAAGGATCAGAGCATCTATCGAACGACCCGACGTACCGGTCTTCAGGTCCATGCCGACGAAGTTGGTGAGCGGCCACACGGGCCGTGACGGACGCCGCATCCTTCCACTCTATAATTCCTTTGTTTCGTGTCGCCTAAGCTCGTAGTCTGTCTGTCATCGATTCCAGCCAGTCTTAGCTCCAAGATGGTCACGAGCAAGCAGGTGTATCGCGAACGACTGGGCAAGATGCAAAGGGGCTCTCGTTTGGGCCGCATTTGGCAGTGGGCGAGAAGGCTGCGCATGCCGAGGCTTGCCGGCCGGGTGGCTGTACGATTCAAATCAGGAACGTGCTCCCCGCTGATGCGTACGCGCTTGCGTGAGCCGCTGATGGTTGTCAGCATCGTTGTCTGTCGGTGAATGCAAATGCTGTTTGTGTTTTGTCTAGGGTGACCAATATTCTTCGATATGATGGCGCGGTCGCCTCCCAGATTGTATGTCAGGCACTCAATAATCACAGCCTGATCATCAGCACGACGAAGAGAGATCAAGACGGAGCGGCGAGTTTCTTATTCCAGCCTATTTTACACAAAACCCGATAGGCGAGCGACAGTTAGGTAGATCTGATCTGATCTAATCTACGATGCCCACTTGAAATCGTACACCTGCTTCGCGTAGTACGCGCCTGCGAGCGCACTGGCGATCGTCAGCGAGAGCGGGATGGGCCCCTTGGCCGCACGCGGCGCTGAGGCGCCGAACAGGATGACAGACGCCGCTGGTGGTTCATGAGCGGCGGAACGAGGAGAGAGTAGAGGGGCAACGCACCGAGGGCACCCTCGTAGCCGTAGTCTCCGCCGGAACGGATCTGGTAGCCCGACCAGCTGTAGATGACGCCGACGCCGGAGCCCGCGATGAGCGAAGGGACTGACTGACTACGGATGTCTGAAGGCTCAGTTAGATGGGGTCCGTGGATTGGTGGATGCAAGCTTACAGCCGGTCACACCGCCAACGATGCACAGGGCGGCCATGGTGAAAGCGGGATGAGCGGACTGTACATGGCGTGAGAGGCGGGCCCGCTGTGCAGCTTGGAAGCTTTCAGCTCACCATTTGGGGCTAAACTATTGGTGGTTCACCAGTAAAATGGGTTGTGGTCACACTCAGCGGTGCAGACCGACCTTTCTGCTCAGAAAACGATGAACAACCAAATCGTCGTTGTCGTTTCGACCAGCACGGCGAGGGACGCGCATCTCCGCAGCCTGCCGCGGCGCCTCGGATCGGAGATGTCCGAGAAGCCCCCGGAGCCGAGCGTTGCCAAGAGCTCCCGCACTGAGAAGGCCGGAAGGGTCTATGACGTATGCGAGGAGCGCCGCGTCGATGCGCGAGCGTCGTCTGATGGGAGCGCCATGTAGGCGAATCGAGAGGTTTGGGCGGGCCATCATCTGTTTGTGTTTGACAACCACTTCATTCAACTCTATCACACAACATGTCACTAGGAGACGGTGAGCAACTCAGTTGCACAGCTGGAAAGGGTGCTGACTTCGGCTTTCAGCCGACGCGAAGTTCCCTGGTCAGAGCGGCGAGGGGCTCCCTCCAGCAAAGACACGCGAGAACCCAGGACAGGTGCGCAAAGCTGCTAGGTTGCGGTGGTACTGGTCGTTGAAGTCGGCTGCAGGTGTATCCCAAGTCCGATCCTCAATGTCGGTCCTCTGTAATCCGTGCTTGCCTAAGCTGACCCACATCCAGCCGCCCCCTCTTCAGAGCACTACGACCGCCCGCTCCCCGCCGAAGAGCACGAGCAGGGGAAGCCTCCCTTCCCCGAGCCTACCAAGACGACCGCTGCTGTCCCAGGAACCGGTGGTCCGGCGGGCCCGGCGGGCATGGCAGGTAAGGATGCGGTTGAGGAGAGCCAGAACCCGAGCGTGAACCAGGAGCGAGGTGGGGGCTTCCAGACTGAGTAGAACTCCAGTAAAGAGCGCTAGGTGAACCGCAATTGTAATTACCATACAATCCTATGCATCACTATTCGATCGTTGGTCCGAGACTGGGGCGCGGTATCGCCGCAAGCGCCCATCGGCGCACAGACGGCGTCATGCCGCATGGCTGGTACCGTCCCGCGTCAGGGCAGCATCATGCCGCCCTCTCCCGCTCTCCTGAGCCCGGTCACGCCGGCGATGGTGGAGGACCCTCCGTCCACTCGTTCCACTTGCTGTACCATTCTCCATTCTCCATATACCGCCACAAGACCGGGACCATCCCCTGTACATGGGACGTTCATATATGACGTCGCCACAACGAATGCAACCCCTTAAGAATAGGGTCCTATTCGCATCTGAGTACATCAGCTTCTGCAAGCGACTTGACTGTTTCCCACTGAATTGTACATACTGCCCCCGGACCACCTAGCTCCTCGTTCCTTGATCGTATTTATCAGAACCACCCAAGTCCAGCATGTCACTCTGGGAAGGTGGGCCACTTGTCCCTTGTGTTCTGTGCTAGTCGGCGCTGACGGGAGCACTAGCTGACGCCAAGTTCCCCGGCCAGAAAGGCGATGGCCTAGCCCCAGAAAAAACGCCTGAGAACCCCGGGCAGGTCTATCCAAAGTCCTCTCCCTTCCGTACGCACTTCCCATTCCCTGTCGTAGCTCTGCCCTGACGACCTCCACAGCTGCGCCCAAGGCTAAGCACTGGGACCGCCCCACCCCACCCGGGCCTGACGACCCACCGCCAGAGTCGGACAAGCCCCCGCTCGCCCGGCCCATGCGGACGACGGACGCGGTGCCCGGTAACGGCCGTCCGACGGGTGGGGACGACCCGCGCAACTTCGCGAGCCAGGACAGGAGGGAGGAGCAGCAGAACCCGAGCGTGGATAGCGAGAAGGGGAAGCTGTATGCTGATTGAGCTGCGGTGCGGGCCGGGGGCTGTAGGTGGCAGGAAGCGCAGGGGAAGCGAACAGGAGCAGAGGACGCGCCGGGAATGTACTTATCTGTACACAGACGGGTTCTCCCCAATGTCTTGAGACAATTCCTCCCACGGTCAACGAAAAACATGCCCCGGCGACGAGTGTGATCCATGGTCGTCCGGTGCACAATGCGATAGCGCGCATGATCATGGACGGCCTGCGAGTCAAGCAAAGAACGTATGTTCTGGCGAGTACTACGGCCGTATCGACTCCACGGGAAGGGAAGCGCAGATGCATGCTGCCTCAGAAGAGATGCGGCGACCAAGTGAAACGGCCAAGTAATATCCGTGCTCCAGGCTCGTGTCCCGTGCGTGAACAGATGCTCAGACATCAGGCATAAAGTGAAGTGTGCCGCGTTCAGAAAGATTCCCATGCAATCGAGATGCAGGCAATGTCTTGAGCTGGCTGGTGCTGATAGGGCTGGCACACTAGATGCCGGGCGTATGGTAGTTCGTGGCCGGACGCTAAGCTCCACACCTTCTTCTCACGGTGACGCGGGCAACTCTGACCAGGACAAGGGGAGTGACTTGCCGCCGGTCCCCCACGACAATGTTTACATTGTGGTTATTCCCGTGTGTGCTTCTTTTCTATGGACCCTTCTTGGCTACCCTGAGCTGCTATACAGTTCGGCGACGCATCCGGGCAGGAAGCAGGACCCTTGGTTAGCAACCTTCTTTCTGCGCAGAAAGAAGAGCCGCGAAGTCGCCTTGACGATGGGCATCATGGATATTGTGATGGCCACCAAGGCGAGCTCCATCCGTCCAGCACATTCAGTACCGCGCTTCGCAGGCACGCAATTGGCTCGGCAACAGTGCAACCGCGAAGACGACGCCCTGATGCGCGTCGTCGAATCGGGCGCTCGGCGCCCCACTGGATCCCCTAATCGCGGTCGTGTAGCGCGGGCGTCGACGACGACGACGCGCTCTGACTGTTGTTGTCTCTGCCTTAATAATACCCCTCCTCTCCAGCCCTCTCTCTTCTGACCATCTCGGACAGCACCTGGCTTGTGCTCTCGTCCTGGTCTGTTTGTCTGTGCCTACCCCTTCCCGGCTATCACTCCCATCTTCTGTTCTGTGCGTCTGCTCGGCCGTCCGCAATCTTCTGTTTTCGTGCATAGCTCACCAGTACACATAACAACACCCAGCTGCGATCACCCCCGATCATGTTCTCGCGTCCTACACTCTCTCGGGCGTTCGGAAGCGACCAGGACCTTAAGAGGCACCTGCACGGCACACCCTCGCACAGCTATGACATGTCCGACCCCACGCTCTATGAGCACGGGGCCGCTGTCGGCCCTGAAGTAGTCGGCATCGGAAGAGGCGCCTCTCATACCTACCACCACTCAGCAATGTCAGCAATGGATCCCACCGCTGTGAAGCTCAGGCGAATAGCGACCCTCGCCTACAACTCATCGTCTGTGGACTCGACCCACTCGCGCCCCAGCGCCTTGCCGTCCCGCTGGCTCGTACTCGTTTCCGCACCGTCTATCATCGCCGAGGATGGGCATCTCGACACGATGAGTGCATCGGGACCTGCTGGCCGGGAATCGAATGGAACGCTTATGCCGTTGCACAATACAGTATGCGGTGCAGCTCAATGATGTATGCGATAGCTCATCCCTACTCCAGCTTTTCCAACAGCTATCTGCGATAGCCAAGGAGTTCAACTTTCCCAGCACAGCCGGTCTCTGTTGCTACGTTCTTTACAACGAGAAGGGGATGTCGTTCGCCCCTCGAGTGACAGACGACTCGTGGATGGTACTATGGAGGAGGTACCTCATTCCAGACGACTATGCCACCAGTCCGCAAGACTTCCCTGTCATCGGTCATATCGAATTCGACATCGATGTGCAGAAGGCGAAGTGGTACGATGCTTGGCTGCGAGCGCACCGTAGGATGACTGCGATACCCCGCACCATGACGACGAGCATCTCCTCGCAACCTGATGCGTGGGAGGAAGAGCAATATCAAGATCCGCCAGAGGCGACACCCGTCAAGGAGCCAGCACCGAAGCGTCTTTCGCTCCTGGACAAGCGCGGGGTCTCCTCGCTTTCAATTCAGGCTGTTTCTCGCAAGCAGTCGATCGAGAGCTCCTCGCGGACGATGGTGGAGCCGGCTCCGCGAGTAGAAGTTCTCCCGACCATCGTGGATCATCGATTTGCCGATGCCAACGCAGAGGCTCCGATACCGAGGGATGTTAACGACCGGATCCGGAAGTGGCGAGACGAGAGCGCGCCTGCTAGCCCAGCCAATTTCCTGCTCGGAAACGAGCCATATGGCTTCGTCGACTTGTCAACCGTCGAATTCCAGTATGAGCCCGTTCACGAGCCATACCCCGCGGCGCCAACCTCTGAGCACCTTGAGAACGACGGGGAGCAAGAGGTAGAGCACGAGCTGAACCTGGACGAATTCACCTGGTCTATCTCCTCCGCGGGCCCGCCTATCGATTTGTCACCCCCGACAACTCCGCGCAGCTCGGTAATCGAGGAATGGACCGTCGAAGATCCGACGATGCTAAGTCCCTCCGTGATTGCAACGTCCTGGGGACCGCCTTCGCCTCTCGACTGGCCGGATTCGCCTTCATCAGGCACCGTCATCTACTCGCCTGATTTGGCTTGGCGAATGGTCGAGAACGTACCGTGGACGCCCAGAGCCCGTCTTCTAAGCCCCCATCCCTCCCGCATCTCGACGAACTTTGACGCTGATAACGCTGCATTGAGCACGGGTGCCAGCTCTCCACTCCCGGAGGAACTTCGGCCCGTCGTTTGGCCCTATTGCGAGGTGCCAACTTTCGCCGCCGGCTCGTCCAGATGGGCGATAGGAGAACAACATTTATATGCGCAGGAACAGAGGCGACTGGCTACCTCACAGGCGTACGGGTTCTTCGATCTTTACCGCGCCGTTTACCCATTCCTCGAACCCTATCCAGCGCTCGCATGTGCTGGACATGCTAATCCTCCTCCCCCTGATCCATTCGACCGTCCGGATAATTCTTCGTTTGGCTGGCCTTATATGAAGGCGACCATGGGAGACGAGGGACTGGCGGCCGCGCGTTCTGCTGTGTCGACACCAGCCACGACAACCCATCAGTCAAACATGTGGCCACGCTCTGTCGATGCCTTCGCTCAAGGGTGGCCTTACACCTCCGGGCCGAAGAAAATTTCAATAGCGATCGAGAGTCGCTATCCTCTCTTGACCATTTACAAGTCTGTTTATCCTCATGTGGAGGTTTATCCTTCGGTCCATCGGAAGAACTCTACTCTCACCCCTTCGTTTTCACGCCTTCAATACCCTCACTTCGACATATATCCCGTCATTGTTTCGTCCATACCTACCGTGCGTCAGACTGCTCCACCAATGTTCGTCTCGGCTTCGCAATACCCCTCGTTCGATCTGTACCCTGCTGTCGACTCCGCTTCCAACAACGCTGTTCTGGTCGGCTCCAGAAGCAACATTGTGGTTGCTCTCCACCCTCCCTACCCGTTCATGGAGATATATGCGCCTGCCTACCCAAATCTGCGGATATATCCCGAGCAATCCACGTGTATGGCGGACCCGCGCATGGGGATGGCGCAGAATTTGAGCATTGTACGTCATCCTCAAACTTGGAAGTTGGACTGTGCTGAGCGTACTCTATAGTATCCGGATATAATCATCTACCCGGCTGTCGCTGTTGCACGTGCGGCTTCCAATGACATGCGAAGTACGTCTGAGCCTACTGCGCCTTCCATGCGCTATCCTTGGCTGGTCATATATGCATCTGTCTATCCTCATGTCGTGGCATATCCGGAGCTCCAGCCCAGGATGGCCTCCAGAACCACCTTCGACATGGATGTCTCCCTGTGGAATCGGTATCCATACTCTGCTCAGCGAATCTACGCCCCTGTCTATCCTGAAAACCTGGCCATCTACCCCGAAACGGATGGACATCGATGGATTATAACGGCACCGTCGCCCACGGCGGCTGAATCTAGCATCCGAGTTGCACTGGGGCACCGATATCCTTATATCCAAGTATATGCCACGCAGTATCCTCACATCGAGCTCTATCCGACCGCTCAGCACGTGGTAGACATGGTTTATCGCGCCCCACATCTGGAGGTCCAGATTCCGTCAAGGTCGCAAAGTCCGACCGGAGGTTCTCAACATGCGCATCATCATCGTCTGGCAGAGTCACTACACCGACACAGGTCGAGTCGCACTCGCCAGGACATCCCACCTGTACCTCCCTTACCCGCTGAAGTCCTGGCCAAGTACAAGACAGCATCGTCGCCGATCACTCCCGTGAGTCGTTCGTCTGCATGACACCTACTGCACACTGACCAGTGTCAAGCCTGACCTGCTCTCCACCGCTCATGTACATATCAACGGCGATGATTCCAAGGACCTCCCTTCAGATGTACCGAGGTCCGACGATCAGGATCTTCCAAGTCAAGTACCCGAGCGAAAAGGGAAGTGGAAGCGCAGTCATCATGATTTGCACATGATGGTCTTCGGACCTGATGCACTGGAGATGTCCAGCAAGCGTACGACGCAAATCCTCGCACCGTTCGTCGCGCCGCCGATTGATGCCCAGCCATCCAACGCCCCAAAAGTCCATTTACAACAGCAAGTAGCTCGTGGTCGGTCCGGCTCCATTGTGAGTCGGCCTATTCCGCCTCCGCCAATGGTGCCAGTCGGGCGGTTGAATCTGTCGAAGTATCCTTTTGCATGATCAGTGCTTACCTTTCGTTCGTTACAATATATATCCCTCTCGATTGTCATTACTCGCTACGGTCCTTCTCAGCTTTCACATCAGTCTTTGTTACCTGTGCGCTAGGATAACCAATGTATCTCATCCGTTTTCCTCGTTCAGGTCTAACTATCTGGTCAGGTCACACTGAATCACCATTTGCTTCCGCGCCCGTTGCTGCAACTTTGCTTCGCTCAACAAAGAATTGCACTCTGGCTGGTCCATACTCAGTCCTATTGCGTTTTGCTTCACTAAGAAGGGGGACGAGATCGCTTCACTATTCTGTGCCAGTGTCTGGACTTCGCGGAATGAGTGCAGAATCGAAGCCCACAACACAATCCAAGGGGGGGAAACCAAAGTCCAACTTGCGTGGACGACCTCAGGATTCCGAAGACGTTCGTATTAGCAAGACGCTCTCATACATATTACGACATGGTGCTGAAAAGGAGAGTCTGAAAATGCGCTCCGATGGCTATATCAAAGTGGACGATTTGGTAACGCACTTATCTCGCTGCGCCTGTCATGTCGCTGACAGCTCGGCGGACTCAGCTGGCTCGCCCAAAGCTAAAGGGCGTCACCTTCTCTGTTTTGGAAGAGCTGGTCAAGAACAACGACAAACAAAGATATCAGCTGATATTTGAGCCGGAAAAGACTGTCGAACCAGGTGACACAGAGCTCAAGCCGACTGATGGAACTTGGTGGATTCGCGCAAGTCAGGGTCACAGTCTCAAGGTAGTCCAGTCAATGTGATGTTCGATCTTGTGCTCATTCGAGCTCCTCACTTACTAGGTTGAAGAACTGGAGCTTCGAGAGATCAAGTCAGCGGAGGAGCTTCCTGTTGCTGTACATGGCACAGCCCGCCAGACTTGGCCCGCAATAGGTACATTTGTTCCTTGCTTGTCAACGAACTGTTTCGACATTTTCTCCAGAGAAGACAGGGCTCTCCCGCATGGCACGCAATCACATTCATCTTGCAACCGGGAAGCTAGGAGAAGAGGGCGTTATCAGCGGTGTGTATCTCGATGAGGTGATCGTGACAGAGGGCTGATCGTCTGCAGGCATGAGGGCCGCTCACGCGAAACACGGTGTCTTGATCTACATTGACGTGCCCCAAGCTATGGCGGAGGGAATCAAATTCTACATGTCGGCAAATGGAGTAGTGCTATCAGAAGGGAACACAGACGGGGTCCTCGAGAAAAAGTACTTCAAGCGAGTAGAGACGGCTGATGGACAAGTACTGTATGAATCCACAAGCGACGTGCTCTGAGTTTGCAGATGACGGTATGTTGGGTCAACATGAGTACTGTACTATATGCACAGGAGGATATCTAGCAATGATGTGGTATCTAACAATGGGATCGTTTCAATGAGAAGCAAAGCATCAAGACAATTACAATGGAACTGGGACGAGGCAGCCTGCAACAGCCAGTGTGAAATGTAGCGATCGTGAAACCCGGGGTTATTCCTCGTCAGACTCAGCATCCTCAGCGTCGCTGCTGCTCAGTAGCCAACTGTCTTGGTTCCGTCCTTTATAGCCGGCAGACCGAGGCATTACTTCAACATGTTTGGCGACAGACGCAACAACAGGCTCATCTCCCAGCTCGGAGGATAATCCAGCATCGCTTTTCATGTTGTAAGTCCAATCAGTACTGCCACGATATCAGTAATATGGCCTTGCCCTGCGAAAGAGCAATGGCCTACTTAGAGGGCTTTATCATTCTCTTGTTCGGTTTGCTTGTATTCGTCACTCCGAGGGGCGATGATGCGGAATGCTGAGGCAGAACCTTGGAGATGGGAGGAGAGGTTCGCTCATGTATCGGAGACATGCTGACATCTTGCCACTGCGTGTCGCCCACGTCGCGGTCAGGGAACTGGGCTACGCCGTACTTCCGGCTCTTGAGCAGGACTGCCAATGCGTCGGCGCGACTGAGACGCAAGTCTTCACCAATCAGCAAAAGCGCAGCTTCGGGCACCAGTGTCTGGCGAATGAAATCGTCCACGGACAAGGGCTCGCAGCACGACATGGTGACATCAGCGAACATAGAGTCAAGCGCATGCTGGATCACCACCATGCCACGCTCCCCATAACTGCCATCCAGTTAGACTGATGTGTATGTACTGTGCGGAGTCCACTCACTATCCGGGCTGACATCGCTCGAAAGTCTCATACTGTCCGAATGCACTCGCTGCAACCCTTGCACCCTTCTCGAGAATGTCGTTCTTTGCCGCTTGGAAGAAAGGTGATAAGGATGGATCGTCGACGATCTTTTTAAGCGCATGCTTTTTCTGCCCTAGACGGGCAGGAATACCACCGAAGTCGATCTTGGTCGGCCAACCTTCGGCGATGCCTTCCGGTATATGGCTCGATTCGGATCGATGTAAGGTGCAAAGGGTAACGAAGACTTCCATTGGCGCACTGAACCCGTCGGGGTTGGAGTATCGGGGGTCTTTCCAGGCGTGAAGTTTGACCTGATCCAGAAGAGCCGTAAGACGTTTAGATGGCCGTTCAGGCCATGGCTCATCGCAAAAGGGACAAAGTTGCCTTTGTCCTGATTCAGGTCCTGTAGAAACGATGCAGTCAGGTCTCTGACATACGAAAAGGGAGAGTGCCATACCACTAGATGATGACGATTGTGACGAATTGAGATGCATAGACCTGCTAAAAATTGAGTGCCTAGCTGCTTTGCGGCATATAAGTGCGTACCCTAAGCTTCCTGTAGGCATTCCTTCATCGTCCTCGTCCACAGCAGGCTTTGATTTGCCATCTTCCAGCCTGCTCTTCTTCGCTGTCCTCTCACGGTCGGCTTGTGCTTTGCTCTTCGGCGACTCGCGTTTCTTACCCCTTGCCTCTGCAGGTGCTGGCTTTTGCAGTGTCAAGTTCATGGGGAATGGCTTTGGCGCGGCTGTGAGTGCATTTCCCAAGTCGTCCTTCTTTGACAGCTCCGTAACAACGCTCTTGATATTCGGTGGGATGCTGTTCACAGTCGTGGCAGCTCGTGAGGGAAGTTGCATAGGGAAGGCGGATGCTGTAGGCTGCGTGACGGGCATCACAGCGGCTCCAGCATCAGGAAGGGATGAATCGGTAGTCAATTCCATTGGGAATGGCATTGGTAGCTGCTTGGCCGTGGACTTGCTTCTCGTAGTGCGTGGTTCCATAGGACCTGCTGGTGTTGCCTTCCCGGCTGGCGGGTTCAGACCCGGTTTAGTCTTCTTCACAAGCACCATAGGAAAATCTTTCTTCTTCTTGCTTTCGATCGGAGCCTTCGTATTCGTAAGCGCCATGGGAAAGGGACGGGTGGCGGCGCTGGTCGACGATGAGAGGGACGAGGACGGCCCCTGGACAGGCTCGTTTTCATCCGATACTGAACGATGCCGGCTTTTTAGTGCAGTGGTGGCTCGTGGCTTGGGTTGAGCCTTCTTGCCGACGCCTGCAGAAGATGTCATAGGCTTTGTCGATGTGTTGGACTTCGGGGCCTGCTGGCGTTTGATCGGTGCAGAGGTCGAAGATGCCAATCGTTCGGGAGACCGATTTGGAGAAGACGAGAACATGTTGATCGGATCCTCACTACTCTCTTCTTCCAAAGGCTTGTCAAGCAGGATATTGGCATTTTTGAATGTCGAGTCCCGCAGCTGGGACGACGAAGAGGTAGCTACCCTCGGACCTTTCCCCTTCCCGGTCGCCGACAACGGTCTCGATTGTGTTGTACGCAACTCGTCTCCCATCCCTCCTGCATCACAGTTCCATTCATTCGGCTTCCTCAGGGATGTCATTAATGCCATCTTCTGTCTCATTCTCTCCATCGTTGCGTCCAAGCGTCAAAGGGTCGTGTCCTACGTTCGGCGAGGGTGTATGCGATCGTAATCATCGACCAGGACAAGAAGGCTGAAGCAGGCAGGGTCGTGTCAAGTTACAGTAGCAAGAGAAAAAGATGGGCAGGAGGTTGACAGTACGCTTGACGAACAATGGACAGGTTGCTGATGCCGGACAATCGATGGCGGTACGGTTCGGACTGCGATGTGTGCGAGTGGCGCGCGACGCGAGACGCGCCTGGTCGCGTGCGGCCGCATGACTGGTTATCACAGTTTGCCTCCTGGACCAGCTTCAGTTTCCGGTAGCGCCTTATCTGAGTCATCAGCCATAATGAGTCGATTGTTTTCACTCGAAGAACCATATTTGAATATGGTCTGTAGGTATGCATAGCAACCGCGCGGATTGGGAAATATAATTACAGAGTCCATTAGTTAGTTGTGTATGCAGATCTCAACCAATCTACTGCATTCTAGGACCAAATGTTACTCGCGAGCAAGATCGTGAAAAGGGTTATGCGACTGGCGATGGGCAGCCGAAGGATGTGGCATTGCTGACCTGGAAGACGGCATAGATGGCGGTTCCGGATCCGTACATACCGAGGCATGCAAGGGCGGCTGAGGCGAGGAAGAGACAGAGGTTGAACAGCTTGAAGAGTATGCGCTTCCAGCCACCTGAGAGGAAGCCCCGGGCCAGGGAGAACGATCCCGCCTGGACGACACCCTTCTCGTCGTAGCCATATCCGTCTGCGAGGACATCGTAGCCCAGCAGGAGCGCGGGCGGGAAGGTGTACGTGAACTGCATGATGCACACCGCTGCGACCAGGCCGGAGATTGTCTGCACCTGCGGAATGGCGGAGCCGACGATGAACGCGAGCGACCAATAGAGGAAGACCATACAGGCCCATAGGAGATGTCCCTTCTTGGAGAGCAGGGGAGGGCCCTTGAACCAATCTTCGACGATGTGGATGTAGGCGACCTCTGTAGATCGCGGATCAGCAAAAGTACAGCTATAGATGAGGGAAGTCACTCACTGATGCCAATGTTTCCGTACAGACCAGCCGCAATGATCCCGGAGACGAGGCCGATAACATTGTTCACAGTCTGCCACGCGTACGTTGAGACGCCTTGGTAGGCGATTGCAAGAGTGTACTGTCCCTGGTAAGCGTAGACAAACACTCCGTAGAGCATGTAGCAAGAGAAGATGAGCGCCTGGGCGCAGCACATGCCTTTCCAGAAGTCCATCGGGCGACGCATCTCGGCCATAAACTCGGGGAAGATCATTGCGCCGCCGTAGGCAAAGACCATGTTCATGATGCCGTTGACCTTGTTGTATAACTCTTGGTCGACAAACGCAGCAGTGGCGATGGGGCCAGAGGCAATGGCGGGACCGTAGGAGGCGACCGCGGCGGTATAGTTGGGAGGCGAGTGCGCAACAAAGCCCATCGAGATAAAAATGATGGAGAGGTTGAGGTAGACGGCAGAGTTGGCGAGCCAGCCGAAGTTCTTGAGCGTGCGGATCTGGCCGATGATCATACCGACGATGGCCCAGATGACGATGCAGACGCTGAAGCACAGCTGGCCCCCACCGCCGATGACAATCTGCGAGAGAGACTGGCCGTTGGACAGGCAGATGGTGCCGACATTGATGATGAGCTGGATCGTCTGGAGTACTGTGCACATGTGGCGAGCCCATGGGCCGTAAATGCGCTGGGCGAGATCGGAGTAGGTCTTCACCGGGAAGCGGTCGGAGTCGAGGCGGCAGAAGAGGTGCCACAGGATGAGACCGGTATAACAGGCGACGGCGCCCATAACAAAGTAGAGTATGACGCCGGGGGCGTACCCGACCTGGGAGATGGCGAAGGGCGCATTGAAGGGTCCGAGGATGTCGGTGGTAATGAGGTAGAAGACGGCTGCCCAGCTGGCAGTGCGCAGGGCACGCCGAGCGGTGAGGAGCTCCTGCTCATGGGCGGAGAGGCCTTGGAAGCGCGCGTCATCGCCAATGGAACCCTTCTCCGGTTCATTTGTCGAGATGCTGACCTTCTCCCTCTCACGCTGCTCAGCAGCCAACCTGAGCAAGGTGGGGAACGAGGCTTGAAGTGACGGCGGTCAACATACTTCTGCGGTCACTTGAAGGAACTGACATACCGGAACGCTCCGCAGTGGTTTCGGAGTACTGGCTTTCCTCCTGATCGGACGTGAGCTTTGTGGGTGCCTTGGGGTCGTGGCCCTCCAGGGCGAGGTTGGCGGGGGAGACGAAGGCCATCACACAGAGGCTATGACCCTCTGCTATGCAGAGAGTTAGAGAAGGGGAGAGGGGGGTTTACAGAACCAGTCGGATCTCAGGCACGCTATAAGAGGTCTGGCCACGTCAACCGAGCCGCGTTTGAGTATAGCACCAGAGTACCGTCCACCATGAGCTCAGCGGTTGGACGCTTGCCCATGATTCTGAAGCGAGATAACGGCCGTACAGCTTGCCTTCCTCAGCTCAGACCGAGATGTGGTAGATAGTGCTACCGGTGACGACACATGGACCGCCTTCTGCAGCATAAGGACAGTGACAGCAATGCACTCCAACAGCGGGAGGAACGGGGTGGGACTTCCGTGAGACAGTGCTCGTGGGAAGCATGCCTCGGCAGACATCAGTGGTGCCTGGAGACGAGAAAATTTCGATGGGATTGTCGTCTGTTTGGAGAGAAACGGAAAAATTCTTGGTCTGGGTTGGTTCGAGAGAGGACCGCGAATGACGGGAAAGCGACGACTATCTGAACACCGTGATGCACTCGGCGGTGGTTCAGAAATAGCCAGGGCTGTGGGCGCGAGTCTCCACGCGGGTTCTCCCGCTTGGCTGGCTAGTGGCTGTGGTTATTCCGTCATCTCGGCTCCGAATACCACAACGCCACTCTCGCTGGAACTGACGCGTCCCTCGACTGGCACAAGGCATCACAACCGCGAGCGCGCTGACCCTGCATCGTCTCTCACTTCAACGCACCTGGGCGGACCTCCTCATCCAGAACTAGACGAGATGGCGTCTACATCCTCTTTGCCTCAGTTTGAACAGCGAACACAAGATGCGCTCAAGGCGTACCGGGCGGTATGTGCTCTCTGTATGCACCTCGCAACGCTGGGCTGACAATGGACCTAGAAAATGCAAGAGCATGAGAACATGAGTGAAGGTCTCAAGAACTGTATGTTGCTTCCCTGAAATCCACACTGGCTGTGCTCACTCCACTACGTAGTGCGTTTCTCCTTGAGAGATCTGGATAAGGACTTCCAGAAGACGGAGGATGATATCAAGGCACTACAGTCAGTTGGCCAGATCATTGGCGAAGTGCTGAAGCAGCTCGACACCGATCGCTGTACGTCTATACAGCACTGCCTGACTCCTGCGCATACTTATCATTATCGACAGTTATTGTCAAGGCCTCATCCGGACCGCGTTATGTTGTCTCCTACCGCCCCACCCTGCCCGTCCAGAAACTGAAGTCTGGCACGCGGGTGTCTCTCGACATGACGACTTTGACGATCATGCGCATTTTACCACGAGAAGTTGACCCGATGGTGTACAACATGAGTCTGGAGGATCCTGGTGGAGCAAGCTTTGCTGGTATCGGTGGTTTGAGCGACCAAGTGCGGGAGCTGCGTGAGGTGAGCTGCGTATCTATATGCATGTCACCTTCCAGCCCTAACATCATGATAAAGGTAATTGAGTTACCGTTGATGAACCCAGAACTATTCTTGCGCGTGGGAATCAAGCCGCCAAAGGGAGTGTTGCTGTATGGTCCACCCGGGACGGGCAAGACTCTGCTGGCCCGTGCCGTTGCCGCCACAATGTCCACCAACTTCCTGAAGGTTGTATCCTCCGCCATTGTCGACAAGTACATTGGTGAATCTGCACGGTTGGTCCGTGAGATGTTCGGCTACGCAAAGGAGCACGAGCCCTGTATCATCTTTATGGACGAGATTGATGCTATTGGAGGAAGGCGATTCAGCGAGGGCACAAGTGCGGATCGTGAGATTCAGAGAACACTGATGGAGGTGAGAAGCCGAGTCGTGGCATCATGTGAAGTCACGCTAATCTGTCTGGCAGCTCCTGAACCAGATGGACGGCTTCGACTCCCTCGGCCGGACAAAACTGATTATGGCCACCAATCGACCTGATACTCTCGACCCTGCACTGCTCCGGCCGGGCCGTCTCGACCGAAAGATCGAGATCCCGCTGCCTAACGAGCAGGGCCGTCTTGAGATCCTGAAGATTCACGCAGCCGGCGTGAACAAGGGCGGCGAGATTGATTTTGAAGCTGTCGTGAAGCTGAGCGATGGCTTTAACGGCGCCGACTTGCGGAATGTCTGCACAGAGGCGGGCATGTTCGCACTGAGGGACGACAGGGAGTACGTGACCCAGGAGGACTTCATGAAGGCGGCGAGGAAGGTTGGGGAGTCAAAGAAGCATGAGAGTGAGTATCATAGACTGTGTCTGAGATTGGACTTTGCTGACAATTTTCCTAGCGAAAATCGAGTACAATATGTGATACCCACAATTGTTCCGTATATACATTATACATCGATGTCTGCAGACCCTTGCCAGCGTGCCTTTTCCCGCGGTCGATCGCACGATAAAGACTCGGATCACTTGTCCGGTGATCCGCATGGCCTTGCGGATTGTTGATGACGCAGGATGCCAGGGCGGTATTCTCAGTAATTCTGAATGCAATTGTTAGATGTGCCCCGGGATGTCGTAAATAACCAAGACACAAAGTATAGAAACATACAATAGCTCCACTGAGGAGCCATACCAAAGCACGTTTATCCACTCAAACCGGCAATAGACGCCCAGAGGCTGTTAGCCGAATAGTGCCCCGGCCCCAGATGAAAGTGTGGCGCCCTCAAGGGTCGCGGAGCAGCACCCTGACCGGACATGAGGCTGGGGAGAGGAGCCGAAGATAAAATAAAGACGCATGGCCAACGGAAAACCTCACCCCGCTTCTTGCCCTCTTCCCACATCGTAGCAGCCAACCAGCAAGGGACCTCTCTGTGTCTTGGCCCTTGTTCGCTTTCAAGACGCAGTTCACGACCATCCAGTACATAAGATATTGCTAGACGCCACGATATGAGCAACACGCTGAACTACCTCGAGACTCCGGCCGTTCCGGAGCTCTCTGCGAACTCTGGACTGATCAGCCCGGTCGACACGGACGACTACAGCAAGGCGCCCTTGGCGGTTGAGGGAAAGGCTGGAGTGAGTGATGAGATCGATGATGAGAGTGTGCCCGCTGCCATCAGTGCGTATACCTGCCAGCGTGTACCGACAGCTGTGTTGATCCAATCTCGAAGACGCGGCGCCCGCTCGGCCTCCGATCGTCTACAGTTCCTTGGGTGCATTCTTCAGCAGCCTTTGGTTGCGCTTCAAGAGCCTGTGGACGAGGCGTTTCGTGCTCTCGCTCCTGGCTGGCCAGCTGGTGAGCTTATGCATCACTTGCACGAGTGTTTGCACCACCGAGCTCGGCATACGCGGCTGGGCGCTCCCTACGACTCAGACGTTCTTTTTGTGAGTGCTTGTTGTGGCTCAAAGGTAGGGTAGCGCTGACGGGAAATGGATGGATAGGTATTTTATCCTGTTTGTGGTCTACACGCCATACACCATGTATCGTTATGGGTTCAAGGGTTGGGCAAAGATGATTCTTAAGGATGGTTACAAGTGTAAGCGTCGGTCGCATATTATTTAGCAGTGATACTCACATCGTTGTGCCTAGACATTTTTCTTGCAGCGTGTGACGTCGAAGGAAACTACACTGTCGTTTTGGCGTATGAGTACACGACTCTCCTTTCGTGCATGTTACTCGATGCGTGGGCGATCCCGGTGTGCATCGGTTTATCCTGGCTGTACATGCGCACCAAGCTGCATTGGTCGCAATACGTCGGCATTCTTATCTGCATTGGCGGCCTCGGCATGCTGGTCGCCTCCGACGAGATCACCGATAAGGATTGGCAGTCATCCGATATGGTCCGTGGCGACATCCTCATGATCATTGGTGCCACGCTCTACGGTGTCTGTAAGTGGACATTTATGTGCAGGAGATTGGTGCCTGATCTACCAGACAGCCAATGCGACTGAGGAGCTCTTCGTCAGGAACCGCCCGCTGTATGAAGTCGTGGGGCAGATGGGCTTCTGGGGCATGATCATAAACGGCTGTCAGGCTGCCGGCTTGGAGCACAAGCTGATGACCGAGGTTACCTGGGACGGAGCAACTAGTGCGTACTTTCTGGAATGTTCTGTTGTCAAGGAGCTAAATGCAATCAGTTGGCTTGCTCATCGCGTACACCGCAGGTGATTATTTCCTTTTTTGATTTTGTTGATGATGGCGCTAAAGACAATTTTTAGCGATGCTAATCTTGTACACGGTCGCTCCGCTGCTCTACCGTATGACATCGGCAGCATACTACAACTTGTCCCTCTTGACAAGTGACTTCTACGGCCTTCTTTTCGGGCTTTTCCTCTATGTGAGTGCACTGCACACATGACGAAAACATAGGAGCGGATCTTAACTTTTCATGTTTCATAGCACTACGCGCCATTCTGGCTGTACTTCCCTGCCTTTGCAGTGGTCATCCTCGGCCTGGTTGTCTACTACTGGCACCAGAAGCCAGAGGAACAGGCAAAGCTCAACGTCAGAGCTCCCGATTATGTGACGATGCGCGGGTTCGGTGTGAACAACACCGCAGCCGTGTAGGGGATCTAGTCTGATCGGGCTAAGGGACCACCAGGGTACGAATCTATAGCTTCTAAGGTAGTAACCGAGGTGGAGGAACCAGAATAGGAATTCGCGTTTCGGCCAAAATAATAACTGGAGTGTGGGAATAGTAAGGAATGTAAGGGATCCGAGAGGATCCTGCTTCGTGCCCGGTCGTTTGGCATCCGTGTGACCGCTGGTCCATGCGGGAGTACAGAAAATTCCGCGGCGAAGGTGTAACATGTCAGCAAGGAAGGAGTTTGAGGGCAATGCTGATGCGGCAAACGGGTCATACGCGGAGTCCGCAGGGCAAAACGCTGTTTGATTTCGAGCCAGTGTCGTAGACCCGCCGCAAACGGTGAGCACAGCTGCCCAGACAGCGCTGCGAGCCGCCGGAGACCGTGGCTGGCGAGGTGAGACAGGCAGCGTCCGCGCCTCATCAGTGCGGCCCCGTCGTCAACTGGCGTCCCTCGTGCTCCCTCGCCTTCTGCTTCCAGTACGACCGCGACGACGAGCAACACTCACATAGCCAGCCGGCGACGCTCTCCCAACCTTCGCTCACCGTCCCGTCCGGCCGCCACTGTGGCTCGATCTCGCCCACCTCGTATCTTACCCTAATTACCCGCCCGCTGTAACCTTACCGAGCCCATCCGTTCAGCCGACATCGCCACTCGCGTCCCTCGTTCTCCAGCTCAGCTTCCCCCTCATGTACCGCCCAGGCCGGGCACGCTCACAATCACCAGCCCGGCCAGCATCCACGCCCGTCGGCGACCCGTCCAACGGTCCCGAACTCGCCCACAACAGCTCCGACCAGCGTCCAGACTTGCAAGGCACCTTTTCGTCCATCATGCAGCGCTGGGCAAACAAGGGTCACGCGCCGCTCTCCTCGGGCGGGCCATCCTCTGCACCACCTATTCGATCCCCTGATTCTCGATTACCCATGGTGGACGACCGGCCCAGGAGGAGCAGCACGGTCGGTTCTCCAGGGGAGCAGGATAGAGAGCGGGATTATTTCGACAGGGACAAGGGGAGGGCTGGGGGCGTTAAGGACAGCCCAACACGCCTCAACACGCTTCCTACCAACATCGCTCCTCGACAAAGAGCACCTACACCTCAGGGTCGGTCTATGGATGTCCAGCAGGAGCTCGCATATGCCCATCATCGCAGCGGCTCGCCTGGTCCAACACCTCAAGCTCAACACCCATCTGTGGGTTTACAGCCCCATGTCCATCCTCCTACCATCCGACAACAGTCTGAACGAGCAGACTCACCGGCCTCCTCGGTATCCTCCCGAGACTCCATGCATGGCCCTCCATCACAAGCACAAATGCAAGCACAGATACAATCTCAGCCACGCCCACGACCGCCGTCGTCGTCGGGCTCCGATGTCTCACTCCCGAACCGCACGGTCACCCCGTCGACATTCCAGCAGCCCATCTGCTGCACCTGCTACCTGGTTATGACCGGCCAATTTGTACGAGCACTTGGAAATGTCTACCACCTCGACTGCTTCCGATGTCGCGTGAGTATCATCCCCTTCTATTGCTAATCGGGCTGGTGGTGGTCTATTGCCGCGCCTTCGCCTCATGCTGTGCTTCCTTTTACTATGCAACCGCTGACCATCCATTCTTCGGATCCTACAGGACTGCGACCGGCCCGTTGCTCAGAAGTTCTTCCCTATAGAAGGCGCCGACGGAAGACAGCAACCGCTTTGCGAAAGGGACTACTTCAGACGCCTGAACCTTATTTGTGGAAAGTGCGGAGAGGCACTACGTGGAAGTTACATCACGGCTTGCAGTACGTATCGATGATGTATCGATGATGTGAGAGCGGTCTGGATGGCATCTAACCTGTTTATCAGACAAGAAGTACCACGTCGAGCATTTCACCTGCTCCGTATGCCCTACACTGTTCGGTCAATCTGACTCATACTATGAGCACGGCGGCGACGTATATTGCCACTTTCACTACTCAACGCGTTTCGCCACAAAGTGTGTGGGCTGCGGCAGTGCGATTTTGAAGCAGTTCGTGGAGATCAACAGGAATCAGAGGAACGAGTGCTGGCATCCAGAATGCTACATGATCCATCGCGTGAGTAGCTATCAGGGCTCTTATCGACTCCAAGGACTCATCAGCATCCATAGTTCTGGAACGTGAAGATGACCTCCAAATTACCTCCTTCCGAGGTGCCACCCTTGCCCCCTGATCCCAATCCTGATGGTTCCCCACCCGAGCTGCAGCCGACCTACCAGAGGGAGGAGGCGACGGAGACCGCGGTCTCGTTGCGTAACAAGCAGCGACAGATGGAGCAGCAGGTATACCGCATATGGAATACCCTCTCCCAGTTCGAGGAGAGCTCTGCAACGTGCATTCAGAACATGCTCAACCATGTTGCCAATGGGCACTGGCTGGAGGCGATCCGATTCGCGGAGAAGTTCATCCTGCACGTTGAGGTGTTGTTTGCGGTGGTGGACGATTTAGAGGCGCAGTTCATCAAATTCAATGCCAAAGGTGCGTCGTAACGGCTTGCTTTCGATGTTCATCTGCTGACTGGATACAGGCATGTCGCATATCCGAGAAGCACGGATGCTCTGTCGGAAGACGGTGGACCTCTTTACCCTTCTATCGCGGACAGAGCATACGGTCGATCGTCGGATGAAGTTCACCGAAGAGCTGCTTGCAGTTGTGACCGGCCTGGCCCATTACCTCAAGATCCTCATTCGTATCGCGCTTACTGGGTCTCTGAAACTGGAACGCGAATACGACGACCGAAATGCGGGCTCGAGCATGCTGGACAAGTTGCAAGGGCTAGTACGGGACGGTGTGAACCCTTCAGCGGCCCGTGTGACCCGAACGGTCGGAGGAGGAACGCCGGGCACACAAGGCGTGATCTACGGATACAAGTGCCTATCGCCCGAGTATGCCGGAGAAAGTCCATTCTCACCCAACGTGACGGACGCCCAGCAAATGGATCCGCCGAGCGACTTGTGCATTGAATGCAATCAGACGGTGGAGGAAGATTGCGCCCGCTTGGGAACGTACACGCGGTGGCATTCACAATGCCTAAAGTGCGAACGATGCGGCAGGACTGCGCTGGCGCCGTCGAAGAAGGAGCTGGCAGCAGCATCTAGCGAGGAGGGTGCACCTCCAAAGATATCCACAAGCCGAAGGCCACCGGCATTGGTTCAGGAGTTCGTCTACCGCCCAGGACAAAAGAAACCCAAACAACTCGGAGAGCCGGCACCGTCAAGCATCCTATGTATCAACGATGGGGAGCCCGACTGCCTGCCAGGTTTTGAGGCAGTGACAAAGCTCGAACAATTCGCTTATCTCCTGAATGTTGCGCTCAGGAGGCTGTACGATCTTCTGCGAAAAAAGGGATGGATGGTCCTGCCGAGTGCGTATTACTTCTATTTCGGTGCTAAGGGTTCAAAGAAGTCTAATGATTTGGGGTACATCCCTTGCTCAGGTGCATCAGCTGCCTCAGATACGTCGTCCGATACAAGGTCGTTGGCCGAGTCGTACAGGGACTCAACTGAGATTATGCGGCTCAAGTCGGTCCATCTGGATCGTAAATTGTCTGCAACTGCTAGATTGCCCAAGCGTTCGACCATCGTCGAAAGTCCTTCGGGCAAGATCGCCCAACCTACAGACGCGACATTCCATTCATCCATCGCCTCTCGGATCACGCCGTCAGCAGAGTCATCGCATCAGCAGCAACAAGGAGCTTTGTCCTATCGACCACAAGGTCAGCCCTATGCTCCAGTCCCAACCCGACCCGAACAGCCGCCACCCGTCCTGGCGCATCAACAGCTGCCGCCACCACCACTACAGGCTGGCAGACTTCAGTCACCATCTCCTGGTCCCGTGTCGATCGGTGCAGATGGCGTAGCTGTTGTTCGACCCAGCTTTGCCCGCAACAACACATCTGTCCGTATCATACCTGAGTCGGACGAAAGTGTAACAGCTGTCGACAGTTCGGTCGCCAGAACTTCCACGATACAAGAGAGTGCACACGAGGGTGATGCATTCAACGTGGAGGATGATGCCATCACCTTGGCGGATATTCCCCACATGATCGAAGCTGAACAAGCGCGAGAACAGCAGCGATCGCTGCCTCGACAAGCTGGGAAGCCTATGATCGCCGAACTCAGCGCCTTGGAGCTCATGGTGTTGAAGCACTTTGCTGTATTGGTGCTGAACAAATCGCCACTCAAAGATCAGTTCGACCTGGACGAGATCCTCGACCTGATCGAGGTAAAGAATAAAGGTCTGTGGGGGAAGTTGTTCAAGGGAGAGAAGAAGAATATAAAGAAGAAGGGTATGCCGCACTTATTTTCCGTACAGTAGTCGGTTATACTTACAGGTTCGTAGGCGCTTTTGGTATACCGTTAGAGTTGCTGGTGGACAAGGAAGGGGTGGACTCTCTACTGGGTTCATCACGCAGCCCGTTGAGAGTGCCGAGTTTCATTGATGATATCGTGTCCGCCATGAAGCAGATGGGTATGTGGTACTTCTTGCCTTCCCGGTGAATGGTGCTGAACAATTGTTTCAGATATGTCGGTCGAAGGTGTCTTCCGCAAGAACGGTAATATCCGACGTCTGAAGGAAATTGCCGATCACATCGACAGAGATCCTTCAACTGTAGATCTCAGCACAGAGAGCCCCGTACAGCTTGCAGCCCTGTTGAAGAAGTTCTTGGGTGAACTGCCCGATCCCCTCCTTACTTTCAAGCTGCATAAGCTGTTCACCGCCACGCAGAGTACGTTAGCTCACATGCATAATATCTCGTACACAGAACTGACCAATTTTCAGAGTTCTCCAACGTCGATGATCGGAGGAAGTACATGCACCTCGTTGCCATGGTTCTCCCCAAAGCCCATCGTGATACTGCAGAGGTGCTCTTCGTCTTCCTCAAATGGGTTGCGTCATTCTCGCACATTGATGCGGAAACTGGCAGCAAGATGGATCTTCAGAATCTGGCCACTGTCATTGCTCCCAGCGTTTTGTATTCCCGCGGAAGAGATCCCGCAAGGGACGAGATTTTCCTTGCGATTCGGGTCGTGTCGCACTTCCTCGAGCTGCAAGACGAGCTATATGCGGTCCCAGACGAATTCATTCCCATCCTCCACGACATGGATTACTTCATCAATTGCGCCGAACTACCACGCAAGGAAATCTTGAAGAAGTGCGAAACATATTGGAAGATCAGGCACCCGAAGCCTGGTGCAAATGGGCTACCGCCAAGCAACAGCTACAGGGATGGACTCGCGCGACATGAGGCATATCGAGGAGACTCTCAGCCGAGGCTCATCACGAGGAGATCCGACCCTGCCATGTCCCACCGTCCTTCGCCACCTCAGCATGCAAGCGGGACTAGGACACCACACGCACCTCCGCCACCGCCACCGCAGCCGAATCACGCTGGCGAAATCATGTCTCAGAATTTGGGCTCGTGGGTCGACGTGCATGCCCCCGACGGCATGTATGGATCACCACCCAATGGTCAACACATGCAGCAGTCTCGCAACTCTGCTTACGAGCCTGTACGACAGCAGGCGCGCCAGCCTGACGCACGGTGGATGCCGCAGCAGGAACGACCCCAGACGGGTTCACGACCGACTTCTTATGTACGAACAGAGGCGTATCAATCAGGGTACCCTCCTTAAGGGATGACCATGCACCCCCATTCATTTGCAGGTCTCAACGCTGGCCGTAGTCGCTCTTTTGGAACTGAATCCTATTTATGGACTCTTCCCCTCTTGTCTTGAGACGTACTCTGGGTTTCCTCTTTCCATCGTGGCTGTTCTTGTCGTACTTTGCGGTTGTGGTCGAGGACTGTGTCATTGTACTTATCTGTTCTTTGCATCTCTATTCCAGGCGCCCCTTCGTGATTAAATGTCTTCCTAGGATACCCTTTACACTCATGGAGTACGCATTGATGTAGTTTGATTGAGGAAGTATTCTCAGACACACGTTGCGGGGTGGTTGGGCATTGGACCCTATGTGCCGCGCCCAAAGAACCGCACCGGCCCTCTCCACACCTGACTCCTTACTGCACACTTCTGAACCACATTTTGTGCCCTCACAACGGAGGAGCTCATAACTACATAACAGCTGTCAATCAGACATCCAGCACAGCAGCACCACTGTGATTGTGGTCCCTCAAGGGGATCCCAATCACAATGGTGTTGTCACTCTAGCAGACTCAGAAGCTTTCAAGTGAAACTGTCATCCTCATTTGCATGGCTAGTACATATGTGTACATCAGAGTGGACAACATTGAGCATGATAGTACAAAGAGCTAGTTCCCATCACCTGTATTCTGCTGTATGGACTGTAGTAGACACCCCACGCACCGCAGCTCTGTGAATATGATAAGAGAGGCTCGAACAGCTTAGATGCCTTGGACGGGACAGCGTCCCACTGCATCATGCCAAATACCAGATAACAACACAGCATGCCCACATTCTCGTTGTGTGCATTACATCGCCATGCATTATGCTATTTCATACATGATTACATCTACAATCGATCGTCCCGATATCCCAGCCGGAGCCCTGCCCCGCCCCACCAGCCCAGGACAGCCCAGTACAGTACAGGGTGTCCCACGCCGGGCGACTCCCCGATCTCCCAATCTCCCAGAGCCACAGAAACCAGAGGGTAGAGGAGGGACTCAGAGGGTCAGAGGGTCAGGCTGTGGGAGCTTCTGGAACTTGCCCTGCATCCACACGCGATACATCTTCAGCTGCCGCTTGCGGTTCACGAGCAGGCGGCGGTCGACACCCAGCTGGAGGGTCTTGAATAGGGGATGGGGGGGGAGGGGTGGGAGGGGCGGGAGAGGCTCGAGGGATGGGGCATCGGGAGCGAGGGGAGCGGCCGGTGGGTCGTTCGGGGCGGGAGCGGCGGGAAGCGGGTCCGGCAGGGTTGGTACGTCCGGGTTGGCCGGCTGCGACGAGGTGGGCGAGGGGACGGACGTCTCTCCATTGCTTGAAGCGCTGGCCTCTGGTGGATCGGCAGCTTCTGAAGATCTAGGCTCTGGGGATCGCGGTTCTGAGGGACCGGAGAGCGTAAGCTGGGCGAGCTCCGCAGGTTGGAAGAGGGGCTGGGAGGGCTCGGAGGGCTCGGGAGGGGCGGTGGCGGTGTGTGAGGCACTTGGGAGTGCGGCGGGAGGTTCTACCGGGACGTCGGCGCACTCTGTAGTCTCTTCAGCCGGTACAGGCAGCTCCTCCGCCTCTCCCACCGCTGGCGTACCCGACCCCTCGACATCGACATCGACTTCGACCTCAACCCCCTCCTCCTCCTCCCGCGTCCCCCCCATCCCCTCCGGCAGCTCCTCCCTCCCCGTCCAGATCCCCGCCAGCTCCCCAGCCTCAAAATAGTACACCCGCGTCCCGTCGCCCCGCACGTAGAGGTTCGGCTGCATCAGCCTGTTGCTGCGGAAGCGGAGCTGGGTGAGGTCGTGCCTGCCGTAGTCGCGGAGGAGGACGAGGCCGCCTGGTTTTAGGGCCTGGGGGGGGGTGGGGGGTTAGGGGGGAACGAGCGACGGCGGGGCGGAGGGAAGAGAAGGGGAGCACGTACACGCCAGACGTTCTCCACCGCCCGCGCCCACTCTCCCGGGTGCAGCGCCGACAACACAAATATCAGCAGGACAACGTCCACGCTCCCTGGTTCTATGCATGCGGGGAGACCGGCGGGGGAGGCGAGGTCCCAGACCTCTGCTTGCAGCCGGGCGCGCGGGGCGGATTGGTAGACCGGGTTTGCCTGGTGCGGGGTCAGTGGGTGTGGAAGCGGGAGGATGGGAGGCGCATACGTGTATGACGTCGACCGCGGTCCTGGAATAATCGCACCCGACGAGCCTGAGCCGGCCGTTCTCGCACGCCTCCCAGAGCGGGAACAGCGCGTTCCCGACGCCGCACCCGACCTCCCAGAGCGTCGCTGGCCCCGCGCCGGGCTGGGCGAGGGCGTGCAGCTCGGGGAACTCGAGGGAGAGCCACTTGCGGTCTTTGAAGAAGTTTGAGCGGTTGAGCGTGTAGAAGGCGTCCCAGTAGGTCGACGGGGAGGTGTTGTATTTCTCTGTGGGAAGGGGCCTGTCAGTGCTAGTGCTGGGAGGGAGAGGCGCAGCGAGGGGGAGAGAGAGCAGGCGAGCGCACGCACCCTGCAGCTCGGGCGGCACCCGACCCCGCTCCTGCCGCTCGAGCGCCTCCCGCACCCGCTCCCCCTGGTCCGCAGGCGGCGGCACGTGGTCCCACGCGTTCTTGGACCACACGTCCTGCTGCGCGGTCAGGAAGCGCGAGCCGAAGGGCGGAGCCGCGCCGAGCGGGTGCACCGAGGACGTGCGCTTGGGCGGGGAGGACGAGGACGGGGAGGCCATGGAGCGAGCAAGTGCAGCAGTGGATACAGACTCGGCGCGGTTGAGTCGGCCCCGGCCTGCCCGTGTGCCGATCAGCGGCTGTGCAGAGCACTTGCGTACTTTCCGCATCACCCGGAGGTAAACATTGGAATGTGCCTCCGCACATTTGCCTCCGTGCCTCGGCTAGGCTGCGCCTCCGTTCGGCCCTGCTGGCACGCTCTCTCCTCACTGTCTCATCCTCTCCCCCGATCCACTGCTAACTGACTGCCCGATTCTTCCGCTTGACTTACGCATGCCCCCTGCTCTGGATGGAGGAGTCCTGGAGGCTCTCCTGGCCGCTGACCTTGCGCCCGGAGAGCCCAACACTCGCGTACAGCTGATCAACCTCTACGAAGAAGCCGACGACGAAGGCGAGCCGCTGGATCCACCATTCTGGCAGTGAGTTCATCTATCCTGGCCTGGGAGGCGCAGCCTGACCGTTCTTGCACAGTCTGACCCTCAGTGATGGTCTCCTTCAGGTCGCCAATATCGTTGCCGGACCCGAGCTCATCGCAAGGCTGCGCACCGGGGCACTCAGGCTGTACGACGTAGTGGACATTGTAGCGGCTGAGCGTTGGGTGACAAACTTTGGCGATGGGTGCGTCTCTCTAGGCTGCGCAGCCTGAATCCTACTGACTTTAGCCCAGGTTATCAATCATCGTTTACGAGGTCGACCGCATCCAGGGCTTCAACGGCTTCATTGGCCGCCCCGACCCTCCTCCCCACTGGGAGCGTATCAACTGTCCGTACGATGGGTATCTCCGCTCTCTGAACTGGATTGCCGCGCCCAACGAAGCAGTCGACTCGCAGCCATCCTCTCAAGGCTCTGCTCCACCCGCTGTGGACCATGCTCTTGCTCCGGGCCTGCAGGCTGCGCAGCCTGGTGGAACCGGCCCCCAGCAACCTCTTCGTCCTCCCCAGCCTGAGCAGGCTGCGCAGCCTGGTGGGGCTCCTGGACACGCTCCGCCCCATGGGGCAGTCACCATCGTTGGGGTAGGGGATGTCCCAGACCACCTCATCGCCCAGTCCCAGCCAGTCGTTCCCCGCCCACCTGAGCCCCGTGCATACGTGGTCGATCAAGACTTCCCGATGAACGAACCGCTGGATGCCGAGGCTGTGCAGCACTACGCAGAGAATCCTGGACTGCTCCCTGGGGCGGCGGCGCAGCCTGACCCTCTCCCTTGGCAGATGCCTGGGTGGGGACCACCCCCAAAGATCACGCCCATCCAAGAAGTTGTGGCGTACAACCGCAAGTGAGTCGCCCACCTCCCAGGCTGCGCATACGCTGACCGTCTGCAGTGTTTATGTCATTGGGCGAGTGTCCCGCATCACTCCACGCAACAAAACCGTCGACCTCGTGTTGCACGATGCCGGTTCCGAGATCGACCTTGTTGTCAAGCAGTGCAAGGACCCGAAGATGTCAGCCTTTGAGCGTGCCGAGGGGATCCAGGTGGGCAAGGTGAGTGCGCAGCCTGGGTGAGCATTGTATCGCTCTGACCAGGCTGCGCTTCCAGGTATACTGCGTGACCAATCTCAACGTGGTTGCATCGGTGCAGCACTGGTGTCGCTCGTACCATCCCGCACAGCTGGTCTTTGTTGCCCCAGAGGCAGAGTTCCTGGAGGTGAGTGCTCAGGCTGCGCGGATGCCTGGAGCGCAGCCTGAGCTGACGTTGGAACAGGTTCCAGATGATGGCACGATCCCGCGTATGCACCTCAACCTGCGGAAGATCGCCCAGCTCCCCAGCATTCCTGATCGCAAACCTGTTGGTGCGTCTCTGCAGGCTGCGCAGCCTGGGTGTGGGTCCTGACATTTCACCCAGATGTTGCGTGCATCATCGTCAACACAAGCAACGTCATGTATGGGCGTGCGCCACATGAGGCGAGCTTTGTGAGTGCCCTTCCCGTCCCCCAGGCTGCGCAGCCTGACCATTGGCAGGACCATGCTCAACCGGCTTCCACGACCCGCATGGACATGTGGGTCGCTGACGAGGGGGGGCACGTTGGGCACTTTATTGCCTTTGACCAGTTCTGGCGCCGCTTGGAGGGATCGGACGGAAGAGTTGCCCTTCTCAAGAACGTCCTTGTCGACAAGTCGCGCGGTCTGTCCATCCGGACTGACGCTGCCCACACCCAGATCCTTTGGGATGATGAGGTGCCAAATCATGCTGAGTTGCTGGCTTGGTTTGTCGCTCTGTCCAAGCTCTTCAGGCTGCGCACTCACAGGGATTTCAGGTGGGACTTTGCCAAGGATGACCCCGCGCAATGGCATGTCTTGAGCGCAGCCTGCAGCGCCGATGGAGCACGCTCGCTGAGAACGCGCAGCCTGTTAACCGTACCGCCGCTCAAGACCATTGCTGAAGTATACCGTGAGAAGCTGGACGAGGATCTCCGTACTGGTACCTTTCGCATTGAAGGTACGATCGAGTTCGATGAAGCCAAATCGGTGACATACCAAGGTTGCGCGACGCCAAACTGCAATCGCAAGGTGGATCTGGGTGATGTTGCGGCGGATCACTTCTATCACTGCCCGCTCTGTGGACAAGCATTCTTTTTTCCCGTTCCCAAGTAAGTGCCATGGTTCCTCAGGCTGCGCAGCCTGGGCAGGCTGATCAGCCATCTCTCTAGATATTGTTTGCAGTTCTCTTTGATCGACCGGAATGGACAGCGCGCGCACGTTACTGCCTTCAACACTGCAGCAGAGTCGTTGCTGGGAATCAGCGCAGAGCACATGCACGAATTGTACCAGGATGAGGTATGTTGGTCGCCCGCGCTGCGCAGCCTGGAGGTTAACCTTGGACGCAGGCGAGGTTCAAGCCGGTCCATGCCCTTAACCTTCAGAGTGCAATGACTGGCCGGTACATTGTCACCATCCAGGGTACGCGCAAGGCTGTCGGGTACTTCAGGCTGCGCCGTTCGTGGATTGCTACCGAATTCTTCAAGGTCGGGCGTGTTTACGATGACGCGCCGGAGGTGTAAGTGCAGCGCAGTCTGGGGGTTGTCGGATGGAGGCGTTCCAAGTGTGATGCGCAGCCTGAGTAGTGATCAAGCTTAGGTACTTGCAATTACATTTCATTGTGCTATGCAGGCAGTACAGGCTGCGCTCGAGACGGACGACCGGCATAAGGCTGCGCTTGGCCTTTGGCCCGTCGCTTGCGGTGCGGCAGGGTTTTCGCAGTCTCGTTGGCATTTGTCATGTTGGGAGGGAGCTTCAGGGCTGCCGGGAGAGATCCAGGGCGAGGCGCAGCCTGGGCCAAGATGGTATCCATCACAGCCAATAGCTGCTTGATTTCATCGCTAAACTGCTCTTCAATGTTTGCTGAAAGCATCTGGGAAAGTTGAATGGCCCGGGAATAGAGGCGATCGGCAAGGGGCACCTGGATGACTTGCAATTCTCGGGTTGGCTGGTCTTCTTGCTCGGGTGTGGCTTTAAGCTCCAGCGCTGCTTCTTCAACATTGGGAGCCACCAGCAGCTGCGCAGCCTGACCTCGTGGGAAATGGATTTCGACTGCAGCCAGATGCTTGCAGAACTGGATTCGTGGATAGGCTGCGCATTCGCAGATGGCACTCTCCATGTCAACCTTGTAGACCTTGCGGGAATCTGTCTGGGACCGGACAGTGTACATATCCAGGCCCTGGCTCTGAAGGGGAAACTGGATGAGCGCAGCCTGGAGGGAATGTCAGACTGCGCACCAAGACATCTTCAGCCAAAATCTTGGCCCCATCTGACTCAGCCTTAATTCGAGCCTGGGCTGCAAGGTTGAGGCCCTCAAATCCTCCCTGCTGCCGTCGGTATTGGAGTGCATAATGTGCAGCTACTTCTGTTGTCAAAGTATGAAGGAGATCATCCATTCGACGATTTCGGGCACCGTGTAAGAAGGTAGATTTGAGAACATGATGCCATCTGTGCAGAGGATCAGCAACGAGGCGCAGCCTGGAGGGTTAGACTGCGCACGCTTCAATATGCATATTGGTATGCACCTCCTCAAAGATGTGCCGGTCCTGTCGGGAGACCGCGGACCACATAGGCTTGTCCAAAGTCCAGTTGAGGAGAAGGTACTGCTGAAACTTTGGGGGCGATAAAGCATAAATCTGGCCCCAGTGTTGGTCAAATTCAACTTCGTCCTGGATGCGAATCCATTTTTTCAACAGATTCCAGAGGTCGGGATGATCGGCAATACGAAGATGTTGCTGCCATGCATGGAGAACATGCCACCAGCAAAGAAGAACAGTTGCAGATGGGAAGACTGCGCGAATAGCAGATATCTGAGCCTGATTCTTGTCGGTCATAACATAGTTGGGTGTCACTGAGTTTGCTTCTCGAAACAGCCGTAGCCAATATTGAAGGGTGAGAGATTCCCCATTGGATGTAAGCAGCCAGCCCACCGGAATGCCTGGAAAACTATCAGGCTGCGCAGCCTGGAAGGCAGGGGAAAAAAATACCATGCCCCCAATGATCACGGCATAACAAGGTGAACAGTGTGACCTTGTAGTATTGCGTTACATTATGAGTATCGTCAATACACATAATATGGTCGCCAATTTCAGAAAACACCTTCTTCTGCCAGGGAGTCTGAATGGCAATAAACATCGTGTTTGGATCCATGTAAGAGGTGGGCGGCGCAGCCTCATGAACCAGCTTTGAACCCAACAGGGAATGGTGTTCGCGCAGCCTGCTGATCCACCTTTGTGTGGACAGATCATCCCCGTGGGCCAGTCGGACATCTTCAGCACGCACGGCAAGCTAAGATACAGGCTGCGCATCAGTAGGGCAAGCGCAGCCTGTTTGGAGGATTAGGCTGCGCACCTGGAGCCGTTTAATATCCCTCATGGTGACAAAATGGTCTCGCTCCATTAAGGTCGCTCCTCCAGGCTCATATGCAGAACCATGGACAATTCGCAAGATTTCTCGTGGCTCTACTTTCAACCGCAGCATTTCCTCAATGTAGGCTCGGGTTTGGGGCTGAACGCGGACAAAAGGTGCATTTGGGTCCCCAATGAGGTGAGAATGGACTGCATGATAGCGGCCAAGGACCTTGGGTGTGTGCGGATAGGTCTTCGTGATGAGAAAGCATTCACATCCAGTCTAGAGCAGAATTAGTAATAGGAACTAGGTACAAGGCTAGGCTGCGCACCCTCTTGCTTGGAACCTTCCGTGTCCATTCAGGATGCTTTTTCTCATACGATTTAACTCCACCAGTACCATCACGAGTACACACCCAGACACGCCTCTCAAGATATACTGGTGATCGAGTTTGAGCCTTCTTGTCCCCATGCAAGACCTGGCGCTTGCCAAGTTGAATCAATTCGGTGCGTTCTTCTTCAGCTCGCCATATATGGAAATCTTCAACACTATCCCAGATATGGGTATAGCGTCCACTCCGGAGGTCACTTGCAAAGCCGCCCAGTGGAAATGAAGAATCCATGCTGGAGCGCAGCCTGGGAAAGAAAGAATCATGAATGGGGCATGGGGGACGGATGCGCAGCCTGCAGACAATCATAACAATACAGCAGTCTGTTATTCTTTACGAGATGGTGCACTGGTAGGGACAACTCCGGATTGGGGCACTGGAATGTGCAGTCTGCTTCCGGTGACAGGAGGGTGATGCGGAAAGTCAAGACCGGTGCAGAGCAGAGCACAGCCCCTGCGCGGCCGCCAGCAGGAGCGACCCGGCCGGCTGCGTTGCGCTGCGTTGCATGACCCCTCCCTTGCGCCGCCTCGCTCGCCTCGATCCCACACAGCAGCGTCCGATGCAGGGCATGCTCCCTCCCTACTGATCCCGAGCCGTCTCACCCCTCTATCCTGGACGAGAGGACAGGAGAGGAGAGGAGAGGAGGACGAGTGCTAGCGTCCCTGTCCGGTCCCCTTGCCTATCGATATCGCATCCCCTCCCGGCGCGCCATCGATCGCAGCACACTACTCGCACAAGCGCATCACAACCCATCGCCCCGCACCCGCACCCGCACCCGCACCCGCCCCGGCGCACCCAGCAGACCACACACCGTATCCACCCCAGCAGCTCCGCAGTAGCGACGAAGAAGGCAGAAGAAGCACGCTGGGATGTACCACCCTCCGCCCGCGCCGGAGTACTACCCCTCCTCGCCCCCGCCCGACATGGACCGTGCGCTGCCCTCACAGAACGGCACCCACAACCCCAACCCCAACAGCAACGGGGGGAATGGCGCCTACCTCCCGTCGAACGGCTCCTATCTCCCCCCAACCGGGAACGGGAACGCCATGCAGCCCCTCCCGCCAGGGGCACAGGCGCCGTACCTCCCCGGGCAGCAGGGAGGGCAGCAGTACTACCGCCCCGCCCCGCCGACGGGTGCACCGCCGCTCGCGTGGCCCCCGGGCTACCAGCCGCCGCCGCACCTGCGCGTGGCGTCGGTGCGGCTGCCCACGCCGTCCCTGCCGCCCACGCCAGGCGGAGGGGCAGGGCTGCCGGCCTCGCCCCGTCCTCCGGCTGGCCGCTCGCGTCCCCTCCCCCGCCCGCCGGGCCAGAGCCCGCAGTCCGCCCTCTCAACCAGCGGCTTAGCAATCTCCCCCGTCTCGTCCCCCTCCCCGCCGCGCCGGGCTTCCCCCTACCAGGCCGCCCCCGCGCCACAAGTGGGCAGGCTCCCGCCGTACGACCACATGCGCGAGACGGAGCCGCTCCACCCGCGCAGGCACACGCCGCAGCCCTCCCTACAGCAGCAGCAGCAGCAGCAGCAGCAGCAGGGGTACTCCCCGCAGCTGCCCACCCCGTCCTTCGCGCAGGCAGGCACGCCCGTGATGCTCAGCCCGGAGGAGTACCACCCCTCCTCGGGCCTGCGGCACACCCCCAGCTCGGGGAGCGTGCTCTCCCCCTCCTCGCGCACACATGCGAGGAGCGACAGCCTCACCCGCAGCGGGAGCATGGGGCCCGGCTCGGGCAGCCCGAGCATGTCCGACTTCCGCGCGACCAATATCCCTGCTTCCATCCTGGGCGAGCCGCGTGCAGCAGGCGTCGTACGCACCAAGCGCACCAGCGCCCTCCCGAGCGCCGGGGGGCCGAACGGCAGCCCCATCAGCCCTGCGCCCGCGGGTGCTGGCCGCGCGCTCCCACCAGCGATGGACAAGCTTGCCCCCTGGCAGGAGCACCTCCCCGCCGTGACTGTCTCCGACCCTGCGGGCCGTGCGGACTACTCACCGACCGAGGACCTCCCGCCCCCTGTGGCGGACTACGACCTCACCCCGCGGGGAAGCATCATGTCCCCTCCTTCCCACTCGCACGCACACGGGCAGGGCCAGGGCTTGGCCTACGAGCCGGGCGAGCGGACGCCCGGCTCCCCCACCATCAACAGCAACAACGACTACGGCTACGGCTCGTACGCGTCGTCAAACGGCACCGGCAGCCTAGCCCGCACCTCCACCCTCGCCAGCACCATCCCCGCCGCCTCCCTCCTCCGCACCGACAGCGCCCTCTCCACCGCCACGGGCACCTCGGTGCAGTCCATGCACCCCCAGCCGCTGCGCCCCGTAGCGGCGGGCGAGCGGCTCTCGCTCGCCTCCCCGCAGCCCAGCCCGAGCGCCGGCTCGGGAAATGGAAGCTTCGAGATGATCCCCACGCCTACTGCGTCGAGCGTGTCGAGGAATACGAGCCTTGGGGCGAGGTCGGGGTACGAGGATGGGGGGGAGCCAGGCGTGCAGCAGGGGATGTATCAGCAGCACGCGCCCGCTCCGCACGGGCAGCTGCAGCTCAATTCGCCGCAAGCGCCGCACGCGCCTCACGGGCAGCACGCGCCGTACCCATACGAGAAGCACGAGCCCCGCGCGGGCGCCTCCTACCCCCGCCCGTGGTTCGACGCGGAGCGGGACGGCGTGCTCGGCATCACCAACGAGGACGAGGACGAGGACGAGCGCGGGCTCGGGCTCGGCCTTGGCCACGGCGACGGCGACGACGGGGCGGACGACGGGGACGTGTACAGCCTCATCGACGAGTACGAGGATGGGGACGTGAAAGTGCCTGGGGGGCTCGGCGTGCACGCGGGCGAGGAGGAGGACGACCTGATGTTTGAGGAGGAGGACGATGAGCGCTTTGTCAATCTGGCGTTGTTGAGCCATGTCGCGGTTAGGCTGAGGGATAAGGTGCCCCGCGGGACGCACGTCAAGGGCAGCATCCCCTATGAGAGGGCGTTCACGGGGAAGGATATTGTCGTGCGTCTTGTTTTTTTGGTTTGGCGCTGACGGGTCAAGTGCGATGCTGATGCGGGCAACGCGGTAGTCCACGCTGCAGAGCATGATCCAGCACTACCTGCTCTCCCAGATGGGCGTGACGACGCACGACCGCTCGCTGGGGCTCATGGTCGCCCGCTCGCTGTACGAGCAAGTCTTCTTCTACGAGGTCGAGTGGGGCACGAACCCCATCTCGGACAGCGTCGAGGACGTGTTCATGTTCCTCGACGACTTTGAGGGCGGCAGTGCGGCGCCCATGGGGGAGAGGGAGGAGCTGCCCACGGCCGTGGTGACGCCGTTTACGAGGTGCTACAGCCCGACGTGTGGCGACGGGGGGCCGTGTTATGCGTATGGGTGCCCGAGGAGGAACTTTGTGAGTCGCTTGTCCCGCTTGTGTTGCTTGGGAGCAGAGCAGTCGCTGATTCCTGTGCAGACCCAGCTGGCGCTGCCCTCGCCGCCCAGCACCTCCAGCCTCCCCGAGGAGCAGCGAGACGCCAGCTCGCGCAGCGGCGAGTCTGCCGCGGGCGCGCGCGAGAACTGGCGGGACAACATCGGGCGCGAGTTCCTGCACACGCTGCCCGAGAGCGAGATCAAGCGGCAGGACATCATCCTCAAGATCATCAAGAAGGAGGAGATGTTCAACGACGACCTGGACGTGCTCGAGTCCGTCTTCCTCAAGCCCCTCCGCGCCGCCCGCCCGCCCATCATGTCCTCTGACTACCTGGAAGACTTTGTCGAGGACGTGTTCGGCAACTTCTACGATCTGCGCGAGTGCTCGCGCCGCCTGCTGGAGATACTCAAGGTCAGGCAGAGGGAGCAGAACCCCGTCATCCAGAAGATCGGAGATATATTCTTGAACTCGGCCGTGGACTTTAGACAGGTGTACCCGACGTATGTTGGGCACTTGCCGGTGGCGGAGAAGAGGCTCAAGGATGAGATGGAGCGGAATCATGAGCTCAGGCTGTTCCTCGAGGTAGGCCCCCCCTGCGTTTAATTGGCAGCCGGTGAAACTGACAAGGTGTGCAGCAATGTTCTCGCTCGCCCGCGGCACGCCGCATGGACCTCAAGTTCTTCATCTCCCGCCCGTCCGAGCACCTGCAGCGCTACCCTGTGGTGCTGCAAGCCCTGCTGCAGGAGACACTGGTCGGCTCGCCCGACGGTGACTACCTGTTCGAGGCCCTCCAGGCGATCCGAAGGCTGCACAGTGTTGCCCAGCTCATGACCTTCCAGAGTGCCATGCTGCGCGGTCCTACGGCCAAGCTGGAGTGGCACGACCTGCTGCCCGAGGGCGCGCTGCAGGACATCGAGCGGCACGAGGTCAAGCGGCAGTCGCAGATCTTCGAGCTCATCAAGGGCGAGATGGAGTACGTCAAGGATCTCGAGACGATCGAGACGCTCTTTGTGCGCCGGCTGCGCGCAGAGCCCGTCATCCCGCCCGACCGCCGCACAGAGTTCATCCACGACGCCTTCTGGAACTTCCAGGAACTGTACAAGCACCATCGGAAGATGCTTGATAAGCTGCAGGAGATCCAGCGGGAAGAGTACCCGCTCATCTACAGCATCACCGAGCCTGTTCTGGAAGCCGCGCTCAACTGGCGCGACGCGTACATGGAATACGTCCCGCACTACCCCATCGCGGAGTACAAGATCGACCGCGAGCTCGCGACTAACCAGGCGTTCAAGGACTTCTTCGACCAGTGCGTCAAGCATCCCGATGCGCGCAGGCAGGACATGAAGATGTTTGTCAATCGGCCGATTCCTCGGCTGCTGCGATACTCCCTGCTCTTGCAGGCCATTTACGACTCGTCGCCTGCCGATCATCCGGATAGGGAGACCATCCCGGGCTTGCTCGACATCCTCAAGTCGCTCGGAAAGGCGACTAACGCAGGCGTCGCGGTCGCCGAGACCAAGGTCAAGCTCTGGAAGTACAGCCACGACCTAGTCTGGAAGGAGGGTGGCGAGGCGGTCGACTTGCAGCTGCAGGACGAGACGAGGAGTCTTATCCATAGTGGCAAGCTCCTCCGTCAGCCCGAAACTGGATTCGAATGGAACGGTTGGAGCGAGCTGTTTGTTCTATTGTTCGATAACTACCGTAAGTGCCTTGGAATATCTGACGCTGCATTTGCTAACCATGCTGCAGTCGTCATGACGAAATCAAAAGAGACGAAGGATGGGATCAAGTATGTTGTCAGAGGAAGGGTAGGCCTGAGCAAACACCTTTTCGAGCCCTTCACTCACTCGCTTCTCAGCCGATTCCTCTAGAACTGCTAGCCCTCACCAATTTCACCGAAATACCCCAACAACGATCGGTCGGCTTGCTACGGAGTCGTCTCAGAGGCGACCGCAACGAGGGGACGGTGACGACGTCCCTCAATGGTGCCGGCGTGGCCCAGCAAGAATCGAACGACCCCCGTTTCGTATACCCTTTCACCATCTATAACAGCGCTCGGGAGAGCGGTTTCTATACTCTTTATGCGGAGACACAGCAAGCGCGGGCCGAGTGGAAATCCAAGCTTGAGGAAGCACTGGGCTTGCGCGCGGCTGTCCAGGAAAACAACAAGGTTCTCGAGATTGAGACCCTCAGCGACGACACTTTCTATGTACCTCCGCAAGCGTCAGCCCAGCAAGCCAGCTGGAATGAGGAGAATGCGTTCACAGGAAGGGTGACGTGTTCCGTACCATTCTGTGAGTCGCACGTCATTGTTAAATTTCACCAACTCACACGATGTCTAGCCACACCCGACGGCCGTGGTCTCATCGCAGTTGGATGCGCCGAGGGAGTCTGGATCGGCCTACGACACGATTCTCGATGTATGGTCTTTATTACATGTGTCAGGATCAGGCTGACATTGGCTTTCAGCGCTTCGTCGTGTCCTTGCCCTCAAACAAGTTACCCAGTGCGCGATGCTGGAGAAGTTCGGCATCTTCCTTGTGCTCGCTGACAAGAGTTTGTTCGCTTATCTGCTCGAGGCACTTGTGCCGACGTCAACTACCACGAGCAATACCGCTCGCCAGCCAGAAAGGCTTAACAAGGATGTTGTGTTCTTCAGCGTGGGCACCCTGGGCGATCGCACCTTGATCACCTACATGAAGAAGAAAGGGGTACGTGTATCTAAGGGCGTATATTTCGACCATCTCTCATAGTACGGTTACAGATGGACAGCGTTTTTCAAGTGGTTGAGCCGGTCTTGGAGAAAATTCAGGAGAAGTCCAAACCCGTCGGCGCGTTCGGTCGCTTCATGTCCGGAGCGAAGAGCGAGTGGTTCCGCAGTTACAGGGTATGCCAACTCCGTGCAGTACTTTGATACACTACTAACTCGTTGCAGGAATTCTTCTTGCCTTCCGAGGCGTACGATGTATACTTCTTGCGGCTCAAGATCGTCATTCTTTGTCAAAAGGGCTTTGAGATCATGGGTCTTGCCGACTTCAAGAGCGATACCATTCCCCATGCGAATGATCAAAGGTGGGGCGGCATCGCCAAGCGGTTCGAAACGTGCAAGCCAATCGGCATCTACCGCACAAGCAGCGAAGAGTTCTTACTTTGCTATGATGGTGAGTGATCTTTCGATCTCATCACAACTCGACACCTGATGAGAACACGCAGAATTCGGTATTTACGTTGGCCGTCATGGTGATCCTAGCCGCGGCGAACAGGGCGTGGTGGAGTGGGAAGGCAAACCTCTCAAGGCCGCCTTCCACGCGCCGTATGTCTTGCTCTTCGACAAGCGCTTCATTGAGATTCGCCACATCGACAAGCTCCACCTGGTCCAGATCATCCCTGGCACTGACATCAACTGCATCTACGATGGTCGCGCCAGCGACATGACCCCTCAAATTGACCCTGGTCCTGATGGTTATTCTGAAGGCTCGACTCCTCAAGACGCGCGCGTTCATGCCGTTATGAAGATGCCCCAAAACCCGAACCCTCACCACCGCGGTAGTGCCCAACACGTCTTTGAGCTGGTGCCCACAATCCCACTCTTCCTCCCTGATACACTGGCGTCGCCCTCGGCATCCGTGTACAACTTCCAAAACTCTCCACCTCATTCACCCCAGCTACAGGCAAGCTCGCTACAGTCCTGGGGCCGATACTGAGGGTCTCATGAACGAACGAAATAATAATGACGGCTCCATCTTATTAGATGAATCGATGGATGTAGTAAATATGGCAGGTTACTTCTCTTGTAAGGCTTCTTCCCATTTGTATAGGTACCGCAGTATTATCCATTACTCATATCATACATCGTGGTTTCCTCGCGAAGTGTGCGCATGCTAGCTAGCTAGCTAGCTGAACATCCCAATAGGATTGTTAGTTATACATGGACAAGCCCCGGATAAACCGGTCCGTGGCAGCCCTGAAGAGCTCGTTGTCTATCCCCTGTTCCTTCGAGTCCATGACCATCAACGGGTTGCGCACGACATAGTCCAGGAACGGCCCGGTATAGAGTTGACGCAGTGCAAAGCGCAGCGACTCGGCATGCGGGTCGGTGAGGATGACGAACCGGTACCCGGTCATCGTTTCGTACAGATGCAGCTTGTACGTCGATGTCCTGTAGTTCACCAGCGTATCATCCCTGCGGAAGCTCGGTTAGCTCGAGGACACAGTGCACACAAGGGTGGACGCACTTGACAGCCATCTTCTTCACCATTTGCTTCAAACTCAGGATGATCCCATACACCAACTTCACCTCCTCATCGAATGACAGCGCACTCATGCTCCCCGCCGTGTCCGGCCAATCCAGTTCGCCATTCCCTACGGCAACCACTGTCCCGCCAGACGGCGTGATCGAGCTTCGCTGTCCGCCCTGGGTATCAGACAGCCCCGATATTGCATTGGAGACGCCTGGCAATATGCCGCCGGATGAGGCGGGCCGTGGCCGTTTACTGCGGTGCCAATCTTGGTAGTACACGCATGTGCAGTGTCTAATACAGTCTACTGTCAGCTTCTTAGCCATAAAATAGACTAGGTTTGTACTGACCTGTCGAAGATGTATAGACTGTAGATGGTCATCGCATGAGCTGTTGAGGAGACGCGGTCATCAGGGTTCACGTCGACAAGGGCGGCGGCGCGTGCCTTCAACTCGGAGAAAACATCAAAGTGGACAAAGATATGCATTAATTACAATGAGCTTGTATATATATCGATGCAACCCTGAAACACGAGAGCTACAGATGCTCATCATCCTTCTCGCCCTCGAAGCCGCCGAATTCTTCCTCCTCCTCTTCGACCTCCTCTTCTTCTTCCCCTAGCTCTGACGCGTCAATCACGTCGGTCTCCTCTTCATCGTCCCTCTTCCGTTTCCCATTGACTGCAAGGGCAATATCATCCCCTTCCACTTCACCCTCCGCAAACGCGACACACGTCAGACGGGTGCCTTTCGTATTATAGGATGTGATCGGACTGATTTGCAATGGCGAGGTCGCAGCGTCGGAGGAGGGCTTGGGAATGGCAGCGAGGTCGTAAAGATTGATGAAGCCATCGGAAGACGCAGTAACAGCATAAACCGTGGTCCTTGAGGCGTCGTCGACTGCCGGAAGACTGACCTGGATAGTATCGACACTTTTTACCCTTTGACACGAGTAAGTATTTCGTGCAGATGATAGAAGCGGAATAAGCATACCGATTTGTGTGCCCGAACAATTCCGCAATGACGACCGCTGCCCCTTCCCCCTCAGGAAGCTGATAGATAGACACCTTCTTGTCCTCGGCAGTAACAAGTAGTACCTCGCTTGCTCCGTCGTCTGTCTTGCAAAACCGGACATCGTGTATCCTGCTCGGATGGCTTATGGTGCTGAGAAGCTTCATGTCCGTAGTGTAGAGGTCGACCTCCTTCGTCGCCCCAACCGCAAACATGGTCCCTTCTGCGTTCCATCTCACCAGCTCACCCTCTTTCCCTAGCTTGACACTCGCGACTCCCTTGCCTCTGATCAAGTCCCACATTCTCAACGTCCTGTCCTTCCCAACGCTCAACGCCACCTTGCCTGATGGGTGTACGGCAACACAGTTGACCCTTCCTGTGTGGCCCTTAAGGGAGCGCAAAAGCTCCCAGCCGCGGACGCGGAAAAGAGCGATTGTGCCATCCTCTGACGCAGATACGAGAGTACTTCTCGTAGGGAATCCGAGGTAGGTTATTGAACCTATGGCACTCATGAGCACACACTGGCGAGGTGAAAGCGTGAGACGCACCGTCATGCTGAACCAGCCCTCCTATTTCCTTCCGCCTCTTCAAGTTCCACACCTTGACAATCTCGTCGGTGCTGCCAGTAGCAAGCCACTTTCCTCCGTCAGGACTCGTGGCAATGGCGCGCACTGAGCCGACATGTGCGGGAAAGATGAACTTCGGCTTCAGAGTCGGTACAGGTGCGGTCGAAGTGCTGGCTTCGGAGGGCTCGGGGAAGCTTCCCTCAAGGCCATAGAGCAGCTTCTCGTATGATCCAGAAACAATCACAAAGGACTTGCAGGGCCGCGAGGGTGGGGTCGGTTCGATGATGTGGGCTGTCTCGCTGACTGCTTTTGCCTTCGACAGGGACTTTGACGGAGAGGTTGGTGGGCGGCGAACCGCTGGCTTCTTCACCGGAGTTAATTGCTTCCCGTTCGCGATCCGCGCTTTCTTCTTTTCTGGCCCTGGCCTGGAGACACCTACTCGGATTGACCCTTTTGTGGGCATTCTGACTGGCTTGCAGTGGCGTGGTGAAGAGGTTGCGGACGGTTGGGAAAAGGAAAGGCAAACTAGACTAGCCCCAAATTTCACAGTGGCAGTGTAGGGGTCGCTTCTCTTGAGCGCCCGGCTGGGCGCTAATCTCGTTTTCTTGCGCTCGAAGGTGCGTGACCGGAACGATTTCGAGGAGATCGCGTGGTCCAATTCCAGAGGAAGATCATTCAGAAGTAAGAGGGGGGGGGGATGTGGCCAGTGTTTGTTGTTGTTGCTTGCACCTGTTCAGATGACTTCCTTGACCAAAGTCACTCACCGTCAGCCAATCGCAAAGCCTAATAGGTTCTCCGACTGGCTGGCCCAGGACACGGTATTGATGTTTGGTATTCATACAAGATGCAGAGTACAGCGATACAGATTAGAAGAAATCCACAGCTCTCTTCCGTCCCGGGTGTGCGTTAGCCTCTGAAGGGGGTTCCTTCTCGACCGCCGCCTGCACCAGCACATCCGGCGGTGGCTTCTCCACCCACATCCCGTCATCCTCCTCCTCCTCCCCAGCTCGTCTACGTTTTCGCTTCTCCTCCTTCTCCCGATCTCGGTCTCGGTCTTTTGCTCGCTCCTTGTCTTCCCTCTTCCGCTTCTTGCTCGACTCATCTCGACTGGGTGTGACAGTGATCCCTTCCTCAGCGTCGAAAGACACCAGTAGATGCTTGTCCTTCTTCTTCTTGTCTTTCTTATCCTTCTTCGGCCTATTGTCGGCCTCTTTGTCCTTCCTTCTCTCCGTTTTAGGTACGAATGTGGGACGGAAAGACGAGATGTCGAGCCCCTGTCTCGCGTCCGAACCGGACGGATTATATATCGCCGCACTGGATGACTCGGCGGTGAGGTGCGGAGCCGCGCTTTGATTCTCGACCGACTTGAGCGGAGTGCTCTCCACCTTTGGAGCAGGGACTGGAGCAGGTGGCTCTTCCTCCTCATCACTGTCCTCGTCATCGCTCGCAAAGATGGCTTTGAAAATGTCCATCCCAGGCTTCTCGTAGGTGAGAATGTCGCGTCCTTGGTCGTCATCGTCGCCCAGGCCGACATTCGAGATGTCTTTCTTGGTTGTCGGAACGTTCTCCTTATCCTGATTCAACATCGAAGCAGCAACCGCATTCGTCAATGGCTGGCTCGCCGTTGATGACTCCGGCGCCTTCCAAGCGGGCGTCACAGCAGGTTTTTCTTCCCCAGGCACTCCATCCGGGTACGGGTCCTTAACCCCAAAGCGCTTGCAGAGCAGCTTTGACGGTACCCAGGTGCTGACGTCCCTCGTGAGCGGGCCGAACATGCCCATTTTGGCCGCGTGCTGCCTAGGCGTCTCCTGCACCTCCATCCTCGACTCCTCCGCGGCCTTCTGCTCCAGGTAGCCGCCCTGCTCCTCCGGCGCATGCAGGCCCTCCCTCGGCTTCGCGTCCATCTCCACAGTAGAGGAGGAGGTGAACCGGCTCGCCATTGCCCCCGAGGCAGGCTTGAAGATGCGCGCGGCTTTGGCGTAGTCCTCAAGCTCCTTGTTGAACGAGTCCATCTCCTGCCGCGGGAGAGGGGCGAGCTCGGCGGGAAGCTCGCTTCGAGAGGCTTGCATCTGCAGGTAAGTGGTGTACCGCTGCTGTTTTACTGGGTCAGCGGTGAAGGGCTGGTAGCCCCGGAGTGCTGCTGCGGCCGTGGCGGGTTCGAGGACGGGGATTTCCATCTTGACCTCTGGCGGTGGAGAGGGTTCTTTCTTGATTTCCACCGCTGACGGTGGCTTGAGGCTCGCGCTCGCCTTCTGCAGCCTGTCCCTCGCCTCCTTGGACAGGTAGTCAAACACGCTGCGTGGAGCGAGCGGCGTCTCGCCGAGCATGGCGCCCCTCTCCTCGGCCCGGAGCGGCGCTGGCTTGCCATCCACAGCCTTCCCCTGCACACCCACTCCGCCCTCCTTGACGCTCCCATTCAGCTCCCAAACGCGGCTCGGGTCTGGCTTCCAGTCCTCCGGCACTTCCGGTGGTGCGAACCTAGATAACAAGGATTCATCTCCGATAGTATAAAACAGATAGCGGCGATACCGACCAGACGTCCTCCGTGAGCGGCGCACCGGCGGGCTTGAACCCCTGCAGCACGGGCCTGCCATCGGGGAAGAAGAATTGCGCTTGGACGGTCTGTGGCTGGGTGGGTGCCGGACGCCGGAACGGGGCCGCCTGCTTAGAGCCGAGCAGGACGGGCTCGTCTTCGTCCTCGTCTATGGTGTATGCGAGCCTGCGCTTGTCGGTCGGTGCGCGAGAACCATCGTACACGTCTAGGTCGTCCTCGTCCGCGTCATTCAGCGCGCCTAGGCCAAACCCCGCTGTGCCATACTCAGCTTCACTCGCCAGCAAGTCGCATGCATTCATACTCACCACTGATGGCCTGCCCTTCCTCCGCCTTCTTCCCCCGCCCGCCATCCCCCTCCCTCAGCCCAGCACCGCGCACGTACCCCAGCCCGAAACTGTCCTCCTTCGCCCTATAAACCACAGCCACCGTGTCCCTCGGCGCATACAGGTGCTTTCCCGCCTCCTCGTCGTCCATCTCATCTCCTTCTTGCGATGCCGCGGCACCGGCGATCCGGTCCTGTGCACGCCGCTTGGCGTAAGTTATTCGCGGGCCAACGCCCTGCCCCGGCCTCCACCCCATTTTCTGGAGGAGCTTGGCTCCGGGGGAGTCGCGCACTGAGGGGACAAGGGCATTCCATATGTTCGCACTGTCGTATCAAGCGTCAATCCACGACCCTTTCCAGACCGAATTGTGACTTACTCGTCCGGAGCGGCAGGATCGCCAGGAGCGCCATCCGCATGGGTCGTATCCACCAGCTTCTGATCCGCGCGCAGCTCCGACAGGTCCTCCTCGTCCATGAAGTCCTCCGGCCGTTGTACGCGCTGGTCCTTGCCAGCCCGGTTAGCGCGGGAAGAGACGAACGTCGCGGGTGTCCATCCTTCAGGAGGTTTCCATGAGTACCCCCGCTGTATGCGTGCATATATGGTGTGGACGCACCCTCCTTCGAGCCGACGGTATTGAAGTACCCAGCACTGAACCCGCCCGTGAAAGCGCCATGCAGCCTCCTCCGGCCCTTCTCATCCCTCACATCCTGCTTCCACACCGGCACGAACTCGTTCTTGTCTGCTTTCTCGAGCGAGGGGAGCGGGGTGCCGATCTATGTATTCGTGCGTGTGATCAGCTGTGATCGTGCCGAAGGACGGGTGAGGGCGACTCACCATGCAGAAGTTCTCTGTGACGTTGGACACGTCGACGCCCATGTTGTCGAGCTTCCGCTTGAGACGGGACGTCATCTTGGTCTCTCCTTATCGTATACGAGCGCTCATAAATCCAAGAAACCCGAGTCGCAGTGAGGTGTATGCGTGTGCCAGTGTACGTAGGACACAGCGAGGTGGGTGGCGTCAAAGTCCGTGAGCCCGTGCCGGCACGTGCCGCTCCGGGCGCGGCGCGCCTTACTATTTCGTACCCGCCTACGAAGAACCCATCACAGTTCACGACTCTTCTCGACCCTTCGGCGCTGCCACCCGCATCGGGCCAGACGGGGACCGAGGTAGGCCGTGCGAGGGATGAAAACACATGACTGGCCGCCCCCTTGATCGGACGCTGCTCGCCTCTCTTTCTCCTCCCACCACCCGCCTCCCACGTCTAGGTTGCTCGCTTCCCTCTCCCTTGCAGCATATAACACCACATCGTCCTTGCACCTCGCTTTCTCCCCTCGGGAGATGCCCTACATCCCCCACCGCCCGCCTGCATGGCGCAGAGACGCACCCTCCTCCCGCCAGCCTCAGCAAGAACACGACATCCCACCCCTCCTCGACCCCAACTACCGTGCGAGCGGCCGCGGCAAACGAGCTCGGGGGCGCGCTTCCCCCACCCTGTCAGGCGGACGCGCCTCCCCAGCTGGACGACCCGACAAACGTTTGAGGAGGGAGGACTCGTGGAGGGAGCACAATTTCCCCCCACTGCATGCTGGTCCATCTCGCCCTCACTACAGTGAGCGCGCGATGCCGCCCGCTCCGCAGAGCCGGAACGACTGGTCATGGGGCGATCGTCCTCCTTCAGGTCCCCGCGCCTGGAAGAGGTCTGATGTTGCTGCAGGCTCGAAGACGAATGATGTCTGGGACTGGGGGGAGAATGAGGACACCAGGGCTGCGAGCGACTGGCCCGCCTCCCCTATGCAGAGCCCGTACTCCACGACGATGCAGAGCCCGCACTCCGCGACGAGAGAAGTCTTTATGGACACTGCAGCCAGCGTGGTCGACCACGACGAACTTCACCCTCCGCGCTCCGTCACCTCTCCCCGCCGGTCCGTCACTTCTCCAACGCCGTCCAGCACAAGATCCCACTCGACCGAGCACTCGCGCTCTACCGTCCGATCGAACGTCCCCAATACGCCCAACCAGACGCAGAAGCCCGCTGCGGGGCTGGTCAACGGTGTGGCCATGCTGGTGGGCAACGACTGGGGCTTCGAAGAAGGCGAAGGCCCAGCCAGGGTCGGGGAGTGGCAGGAGGGGTATGTGCCCTTCCAGGCTGCGCGCCGATCTGGGGGAGAAGACTGGATTGACCCGGTCGCTGGGGGAGGTTGGGAAGCGCAACAGCAGGAGCAGGATCCTCTACAGGACGGCGCTCCGGAGTGGGAGGTCACCCCCGTGTGGGAGGACGGCCCTGTGCGGGACGTTGAGCCCGAGTCCGAGGAGGATGACTCTCACGACCCCAACGACCCGGACTCCGGCACCCCACCCTCCTCTACTCCGCTCGTCAACCCATCTGACCTGCCATATGGGGTGCCGAAGATCGTCTATAATGATGTTGAGAAGCTGGAGGAGATCTGCGCGAGCGAGGAGAAGTACATCGGGTTGGCAGCTGCGTTCACGGATAAAGCGAGGGTTGATGCCGTCATCCTGGCCACGAGCGAAGTTATTGTTCTGGTCAACATTTCCGACAAGCTGGATGCGGAGGAGCGGGATGCCGAAAACCCCACCCCGGAGGACACAATTACTTCTCAAGCGGAGGAGCAGGAGGCCAGCCAGCCGCATGCAGACGGACAGGACACCGCGGAAGTTCAAACAGATGAGCAGGACACCTCCGAGTCCGAAGCATCGGCCACCGAACCGGACAACAAACCCCGTCTCCGCGAGCTACTCACCATCATCCTCGGCCGGCTGAGTCCCACCAACATCGCGGTCGAGCTCGGCCGCCAAGCTCTTTGCATCCACCGCGACCTCGGTATCCACGTGAACGGCGTCGACCTTTCTTCCACCCTCTCCGGCACCACTCGCATGTTCTACGCCCCCGAGCAGCTGGCCCTCCTCGCAGTCGGGCATCCGCACCAGAAGACTCTGACGGAGCTCGGCCGAGTCCTGGGCGATCGGGCGAAGAGGGAAGATGGGCCGGGGCCGATGACGGCCGCTGTGGCTGCGGCTCTGTTCGCGCAGCTGTTCGCGACAGGCAGGGACTTCGACATGGAGAAAATAGTCCAATTGGACACGAGGCATCTCCTGGATGGGGTGAGCCTCGCCTTTATCGCGCACCGAGGGGGTTGCTAATTGGCGTGATAGGAGCTCGAACTGCTGGGAAATATGCAGCTGCAGACGGATGTCGTAGAGCGTGTTCGTCCGACTATGTACGAAGCAGACTTTGCATCTTGGGAGATCATCGGTGCGAAGAGCATTATGGTTGTGAACGCAAGATATGCTACGAAGATCAGATTACACATGAGTGAGTGGGGATTCACATTCTTCAGCTCATTTCTGTGACTGATACAATGACCAGACGTAATAATCACTCTGGGGAACGGAAGGGCTTGCCCTGGCAAGGCCGTCGCTGTGCATGGCCGGAAGACTCTGTTGGAAATCCAGGACAATACTGTGTTACGAGATAACGCCACCGTCGACTCGATCCTCGTCGTCGGAGGGGACATGCTGTCCAACGCTGAGCTTGCTAAACGCGACTGGATGCTCTCCCAGCTTCGAGAGCCGACACGCCTCGCCGACCGAAGTGTTATCTTCCGCTCCGTGTGGTTCCCTACCGAAGCGGATGTCAAGATGCTCAAGGAAAGCGTAGCCGGCGCGGCCGACCTCGCCGATATGAACGATGACTGGGAAGTAAACATCGACGAGTCGCAGGCGCAGGTCGCCGCCGTAATGTGCTGTCCCGAATACCCGCTTGTCTTGGCGCATGGGCCGCCTGGGTCCGGAAAGACCAGGACCATCAGTGCTGCCGTATTCAAGTGGTGTGAGCTGAAGCAGACGGCTTGGCTTACATGCCAGTCGAATATTGGAGTGAAGAACATTGCCGAAAGCTTGATCAACAACGGCTTTACCGCCTTCAAGCTCCTCGTTTCGAAGGAGTTTTATAGCTCTTGGTACGTGCAAAGCCATCCACGCAATTTCTTCCCATACTGAGCTCCGTAACAGGCATGAGAGCGTTTACGTCAACGTGAAAGACAACCTTATCACCCTGGAAGACCTCCCCGATAGATCAGAAGATCTACGTTACACGCTCCGAAACCACCCTGTGATGCTCTGCACGCTGAGCATGATGTCGAATCCTTCTTTAGTTGCCCGGGGTCTCTTCAACGTAGTGCCTGTACGAAATCTGGTCATTGATGAAGCATCACAAATCTTTGTTGGCGACTTTGCCGTGAGTGCTACAGTACTCCGGATGCAAATGACTGCAGAGCATTGATTGTCTACAGCACCTCTTCTATCGCTTAGCAGTGGACCTCAAGAAAGTCTGCTGGTTTGGGGATCCATTCCAATGTAAGTGCGCACAGCTCCGAAGTAGAGGACAATAGTCAGACTCTATCCAGTACCGCCTTACGGGGCGGATCACTCAGAGGGTCTAGCTACCGTCTTTGATTTACCACATTTGAAGGAAAACATGCATTTCCTGAGAACAACATGTAGGAAGCATATGCTCCATATGGAGATCATGTTCTGACAAAGCGAACAGATCGAGTTCCGTTTGCCCTAAATCAGTTCCTATCCGACGAAGTTTACAAGGGAAACCTTCACAGCCGATTCAAGCCAGATCGGTCCACCAACGTTTTGAAGTTTGTTCACGTAGATGGCGAGGAGAGTGGTGTTGGCACGAGTTGGCAGGTATGTGGTCTCACCGGAGCTCGTGGTTCCTGAAGCTTACATCTACCAGAACAAAGCAGAAGCAGACGCGATAGTCAGCTTGGTTGCAAAGTACTATCATTCAAGAGACTATGTGATTCTCACACCCTACGATGCTCAACGGGCATACATCGATCAGAAGCTGCGACAGCACAACACCAACTGGAAAGGAAGAGTTTTCAATGTTGACAGTTTCCAAGGTACGGATAAACAAGACCATGGGATGGTTGTTTTCACTGACAATTGACCGTTTCTAGGCAATGAAGCTGACTATGTGCTCGTGTCTCTGACAAGAACCAGCCGACCTGGATTCCTTGTTTCGAACCACAGATCCAATGTCATGCTTTCCCGGTGCAAGCTGGGCATGGTCATTGTGACAAAGCGATCATTCTTACGCCGTCGTGACGTCGGCAAGACTCTAGTTGGCAGACTGGCAGACAGATGGGAGCGAAATCATCCTACGAACCCATGGGTGGATTCCAAGTTTCTTTTGAGCGGGACTGCAGATATGCCCGGCATTAAAGGTGATAGACCGGCACGGCCATCCCGTGGATGGAGTGGTGATGACCCCGTGAGTCATCTACTGCATGCTCGAAGGTTCCTGGTCTCATTGATGTTTGCACAGTATGCAAAGCCCAAAAGCAGTACAGGAGTCGGCCATGCCACGTTTTCGAGCTTATATAGTGACATACTCGTATGTTGATGCCCGTTCATCAATCGCTTGTATGAAGGGGGGGGCTACCTGAGTAGCGCTGTTTACGAAATGATACACATTGTCATTATGCAGCACAATTCACATGATTCTGCCCTAAATCCCATTGATATGATAGATAGTACCGGACAAGTACAAAGGATAATTCTACTCAATTGTTTGGCATCCCAGCCGCCATGTTGGCAAATTGACTGCCCGGATAGTCGAGGTGGTTCTGCATCTGATCGAGCTTCCCGAACACACCCGCAGTTGCCCCGATCAGAGACTTCGGCCCGGTGGCATCTGCTGAGACTTCCCAGAACATTGCACCAGCAAGATTGTGTTGAATGATGTACTTCGCCTTCGCCTGAACGATGGTGGGTGTGTCATAGCTGATGAGCTCCTTCGTCTTCGGGTCGTATGAGTACGACGACACGGTCGACAGGTCCTCCACAACTTGAGCGCCTGGCAGAGGAAGGGCTCTGTAGTCCCAAACACCGGCCTCCCAAGTACCCTGGCCAATACCGTTATAAGGCTGGTTGAGGCCATTGGTATTTTCGAACGAGCGACCATAGATGGGAATGCCCATGTTCAACTTGGTGGAGGTCGCGCCTTGGGAAAGATACCACTTTACTGCGCTGTCAGTGTTGATGTCGCCTCCGTAGAGATTGGCATCATTTCCGCTCTCACTACTCCACGGACCGGCGTAGTCATAAGACTGCCATGACATATTAGAGTACTATTCGCAAATGGAATGAAGGACGCGCCATCAAGTTCCAGAAGTCAAGCGATGGATCCATCTGCGACACTTGTAGACTCGCATAATTCTCGGGCCCAGCCGAGACAGCAGCACTCAGCAGGTAAGGCACCTTGTCACCCTTTGAGGCTTGGTGAGCATCAAGGGCAGCACGAAGTTCGGCAAGGAGAGCGGTAAATCCGGTGGCCTTTGCGTCGGTATTGGGGTATTCGTAGTCGATATCGCTAGCAAGTGGCTGAGCATGAGCTGTCTACCTACATAGAACAGATGCTTACATTCCATCCAGGCCGTTATCCTCGAGCAGCGCGATGCTGCTCGATACGAACTTGGAACGGAGTGAAGAGGACACGACCACAGGATCAAAGTGCCCAGCCTGCGAATACGTCCATCCTGAAGTAACGATCAGCGCTGGACTTTGGTACCCAAAATTGTCCTCACCTCCGATCGACAGCATGACCTTGAAGTTGCGATTCTGCTTCTTCATGAGGTAGAACTGCTTGAAGTTACCATAGAGGTTGTTCCCGACGTCATTCCAGGAATCGTTTGCATCTGGAGAATATCAGTAAGCGGTATTTGACGACCGTCTGTCATCGCGTACAATGTTTCTGTTGATCCGCATACGTGTCGCTGAGGATGACTTCTCCCGTACTTGGGCTGACATCAGCGAACCCGTAGAGGAGATGGGTGAGCTCCGATGCAGGCACATCCATTGGCACTGCGAGGTTCAATCAGACATGTATACTACAAAAGCGGGGGAACAACGCACTGAATGCTCGTCCATAGATGTCCCAGTTGCCGTAGTACGCGGCTATGGGTGGTATTAAGCAATGACATTATGAAGGGGCTTGATGACACACCGTTCACATATCCACCGGCCCTCTTTCCGATGCAGCTCCTGGTAACCTGCCTTCGCATTCTACCCGTCGTGGTTCCATGTGGCATGTACTTGACGTTTCCCAAATAATTAGACGGTCGGTGCATGATTTCCGTAGCATCAACAGTTCCGACGACCAGCGCCAGAACAGCAACAGCAGTGATGAAAGAGTGTGCAAAGTTGGAGCCTGCCATACTTGTGATGCGGGAAATGATAGGGTGGGTATAGATAGAGGGGGGCCTGCAAGCAGCGCAAGGATCGCAAAAACGCAACGAAGCGCCATTATGAGTCGTTTGCCGCCCGCTTGGCCAGCAGGGCCGAGGGAAGCGGCCCGCCCGTCGGATGGCATATATACGTTGTTCCATAAACACTGCATACCAGCCACCAAGCCCTCGCTCCTAATCACGTAGGGCAAGGCACCAGCTACCACAGGTGCTAATTATACCAGGCACGGCCAAGGCGGTTGAAGGGTAACACGTGAAAACGCCTCGTTGTAAGACTGGTCAGATAGAGCGGCTCGCCCTCAGGAGGGAGCCCTAAATGCACGTTCGCATGAAGCACCAACGACGTCGACTTAGAGACCCATATCGATCAAGTGGCACCAGTCATCTTCAGGACATCAAGAGGATTAAGATTGTACGGATGGACCAATTGTATCTGCCAGGATGTGCGTGCGTAACGCAGGAGAAGGAAGAACAGGAGGCGATCCAAGAGCGAGTCGAGGCGACGCGACGCGACGCGAACCTGAGACACGCCTCTCTCTTGCTTCCGCCAACCACTACATAAAGGACGCCGATGACACATCCAGAAACACTTCATTTATTTGGGCATCGTTGAGCTACCTTTTGTACATTGCTTGTAAACCCTATTCTTCGATGCCTTCCAGGTGCAGTTCCAAGACCAATTACTGCGGAATCCATCAGTATGGTGATTGTCTGTAAAGTGAGCAAGGGACTCACGGTGATGACGGTGGGCTCGTCCCTGCCCAGGTACTTCTTCAGCTGTGTGATCTCCAGCGCGACCTCGATGAGCGGCTTGAGGCCGTCTGCAGCCGAGTTACCGTACTCGCTCTCGTTCTTCGAGTACTTCTCGATGTACATGCGCACGGTGGCGCCGTGGCTGCCAGTGCCGGACAGACGGAACACCACGCGCGAGCCATCGGAGAAGGTGATGACGTGGCCCTGGTTCTTCGACACGGAGCCGTCGATAGGATCGGTGTAGGTGAAGTTGTATACGTCGGACACCTCGAAGGTGGCGCTCGAGCTGGAGGCAGTGTACTTGGAACCTTTGAAGTCGGAGGAGGCAAAGAGCTTGTCGAGGTTGGCGATGAGGGCGTTCGCGCCTTCAGATGGCACCTCCTCGTAGTCGTACCTTAAAACTGTCAACATCATACTTAGCTGTTGGTGATATGGGTAAGGCGTACCGGCTGAAGAAGTTGCGGCCGTACTTCTTGTAGTGACCCTGGAGGATCTCCTTGATCGTCACCAGCTTGCTCTGGCCCTGGTTGGCAGCAGCAAGGATATTGAGCCACGCAACGATTGCCCAGACACCGTCCTTCTCGCGAACGTGGTCAGAGCCGGTACCGAAAGACTCCTCACCGCAGATGGACAAACGACCAGCGTCCATCAGGTTGCCGAAGAACTTCCAGCCAGTGGGCACCTCGAAGAATTCCCAGCCGTGAGCCTTCCCGACGGCATCGATGGCCTTACTTGTGGGCATCGAGCGAGCGACACCATGCACACCGCCCTTCTTGAAGTAAGGGATGGAATCGGCCCAATCGGCAATGACCGCAACGCTGTCGGAGGGAGTAACGAAGGCGCCTGCGCCGTAAATCATGTTCCGGTCACCATCCCCATCGGATGCAGCACCAAACACGATCTGGTTCTTCTCGACAGCCGCCACGAGATCGTGGGCGTAGGTCAAATTGGGGTCGGGGTGTCCTCCACCGAAATCCTGCAGAGGAATGCAGTTCTGCAGCACACTCTCGGGAAGCTTGAGGGTGTCGACGAAGATGGCACGGCCATAGGGACCAGTGACACCGTGGAGACCGTCGAAGAGAATGGTGAACTCGGGCGTGGAGGAGACGAACTTGGAGATGAGGGGGAAGTCGAAGAGGCTCTCCATGATCTCGACATAGTCCTTCACAGAGTCGATGATCTCGACATCAACAGGGCCATACTTAAATGACCCAATCTTGGTGATGTCCAACTGAGAATCGGAGTCAGAATGAAAGGTGCGAGTGTATATTATGCTAGACGCACAGTCCCAGCATCGAGCGTCTTGTAGCTCTTGAGCGTCTTGGTGATCTCGAAGATCTTGTTCGTAACGTTTTCGGGGGCGGGGCCACCATTAGAGGTGTTGAACTTGATACCGAAGTCGGCGTTGGGTCCACCAGGGTTGTGAGAGGCAGTGAGGAGGATACCACCGTCGGTCTTGTACTTCCTGATGATGTTGGAGGCGGCGGGGGTGGAGAGGATCGAGTCCTGGCCGACGATGAACTTCTTCACGCCGACAGCAGCGCCGATCTTGAAGATGATTTGGACTGTTTCGCGGGCCCAGTACCGGCCATCACCGCCGATGACGAGAGTGCTGCCCTTGCCGCCATTGGGCATAGCATCCAGGATCGCCTGGACGAAGTTCTCGGTGTAGTGCTGTCAGGTTGGGTCAGTTTTGACCTATGCTAGGCATCAGGAATGACAGACCTCTCCCTGGAAGACCTTGACCCTATATGCACCCTATCAGCACGTTGTTCGTCCCCCTGCATACACGTTGCTGCGGCTCACCGTTTCCTCAGCCCAGAAGTACCCGGCTTCTGGTCGGTAAACGGGGTCGTCTGGTGCTCCGTGATCGACATGTTGTTCGTGATATGCTCGTGAGGTAAAAATGGGAGAGGGATGAAGACAGGGGATGGCTGTATGCGAGCAGGAATGCTGGCTGCAACCAAAAGCAAGTGGGGCAACGGAACGGATAGGCGCGAGGGCGGAGACGGAGCGACCGCACGGAAAGGGTCCACCCACGCATGACCTCATCCTGCATCCTCGCACGTGCAGCCGCGGGACTCCGAAGGGCAGGAAGCGAAGTTGCTCCGCTGCTCCGGGAGGGTCGGCCTCAAGCGCGCGCCACCGGAGCTCCAGCGGTCTTGTGTAAGCGCGCGATACCTGACAGTCTATCCACACTCATCTCCTTCCACCTCAGTCCATGGTTTGCGCAAAGTGTGAGAAGGTACGCCCTCTGTATACCACATGATGAACATCACTGACAGGATGCTTACAGAAAGTCTCGAAGCTCGCCACCTCTGACCCGTTCTCTCCATCCACCTCGCAAGGTCGCAAGGTCGGAGAGAACAAGCTACTCTCCTCCGGCGTCGGGCCGAGCGCTTTGAAGTCCAAAGGATCCCTAGCCGGTACTAGGTACACACCGTATGGAGGGAAGTGCAGGGACTGCAAGAGCACAGTCACGCAGAATGGGGCGAAGTATTGTCATGGTGCGTTGGTTGAGTCACACGACTTGGAAGATGCGCTGACTGGCTCTGCAGGCTGCGCTTTCAAGAAGGGAGCATGCTCCATATGTGGAAAGAAGATTCTTGACACCAAACAGTACAACATGAGCGCCAAGTAGGCCAGTAGATGATGCGGACAATATTTTTCGGCCTCCTGTACTTCAATTCTGTGTAGGTTCTTATAATGTCAGTTGTACAATCGAGTCCATTGATTGATGACATTGAGTTCATTTCTATCAAAACACTACGCTTCCGCCCTAAATGTTGGCTTTGTGACTCACAACAGACCCGTCCGCTTCTTCACCTCCGCCAAGATGCCCTTGCCTTCACCAAAGTGGTACTCGTAGCTGTCTCCGACGTGGTCGAGCAAATCACTAGCCTGCATCGCGCGCCTCTTTCGCGCAAAAGCGAAGCGGCTGGCGGTGCGCGTGACAGTTGCTGCGCCATATGCAGCAAGAATGGAAACGTGTGGGGTGTCGACATCCGGCTCTCTCTCACTAGGAGCGTTGAATCAGAGCTGTGTCAGTACACGGAGAAGGTGGGTGACGTACGTGTATTGGCCATCCTCATAGTTCTTGCCCCAAGCAAGGAATGTACCCATACACCCAGAAAGTATGTCTCCCTGCCCACCACAGCGCTTCAGCCCACCCTCCTCGCCGACAGTCCATGATTCGACGCCGTTCGAGATGATGTCCTCTGGCCCTTTCTGCAGTACCGTCACTCGACCGAGAGCGTTCGAGACCTTCGCACAAAGCTGCTTGGGGTCTCCTTCGTTCTGGTCGATGCCCTGCGCGGCGTTAGCTTCTGCGTCTGTATTCCCCCTGGGTGGACTCACGAGTTTGTCACATAGCCTCTTAAACTCCATGACATTCGGGGTCAGGACGGCCTTCTTGTACCCCTTGACAACCTCCGGGTCCAGCTGCACCATCCACAGCCCATCGGCATCCAGTACCACATACATCCCTTTCTGTCGTGCAACCCGGAGGGCCATTCGTCCAAACGCCTGGTTCGCCTCCGATCGCCCCATGCCCGGGCCTATGACGAGGACATGCAGCCGGGAGACAATGTCGTTGAAGATGGGCTCGACTTTGTCGACGGATTGGGATTCGTCCAGTATGCGGTGTACGATCAGGTCGGGCGAGTAGGTCTTGATGACGTTGCCTGCTGTAGGCTCGCAGATAACGTGGGCAAGGTCCGCACCCTGTTGGGAACTCCATAAGAGACAGATCTCCGGGGCTCACGACTGACGCACAAGGAGCATTGCTGACATTGATGAGAAGTACGGTGCACCGGTATAGCTTCAAAGAGAGATGAGCAACTTTTCTTTTCAAATCCACTTCAACGTACTCAGCTGAACCGCCAACAACACCAACACGGCCTGCGATTTTTCAGCCTATGTTCCGTATTGACGGCGTGTATTATTCACCGGCTTGGCCCTTATGCAGCTTACTGGTCAAGGGCGGGATGATGGCCCTGACCTGCTCCAGAATCCTTGTTGAAGATGCAGCCATGTTCGTATAGAGTACGTGTATTGACTATAGCGACGTTAGAGGGAATAGCTGAACAGAGCGACCCAGCTCTCCATTATGAGAGATTCCAGTGGAGACCACGGCCATGACGTCCATGTAGCAGGCTCGCGGCGCGGAAGCAATCGGAAGCGCGCGCCTGAGCGTTCCCGCACAGGTCGCCTTCTCCTTGCCTTAACTGCACGTGCTGCGCCTCACATTGCCTACACCTCGTGCGCGTCGTTCGTGGCTCACATAACTCTGCTTGAAGACGACCTGGGCAATCTGTGCCGAACAAAGTAACAAAATGGATATCCTCCCGCCTTTGGTCGTCGACAATGGAACGGGGGTACGTCGTTCTACAATGGATTGCGAGACAGACATTGACATCGAGACCAGTATGTCAAGATCGGCTACGCAGGCTCGAACTTCCCCGAACATGGTGCGCATATATCTATGTAATTTCTGCTCTGCTAATGTACATGCAGTATTTCCTTCCATAATTGGCCGGCCCATCCTCCGTGCGGAAGAGCGGGCGAGCGGAGCCATCATCAAGGACATCATGGTCGGTGACGAGGCGGCGCAGAACCGTAACTACCTGCAGATCTCGCACCCCATGGAGCACGGCATCATCCGCAACTGGGAGGACATGAAGATCCTCTGGGACTACACCTTCGACGAGGTCATGCATGTTGACCCGAGAGGGCGCAAGATCTTGCTCACCGAGCCGCCGATGAACCCCAAGGTCAACCGACAAAGGATGTGCCAGGTTATGTTCGAGGAGTACGGGTTCCAGGGCGTATATGTGGCCATCCAGGCTGTCTTGACCCTGTATGCGCAAGGTTAGTTACTATGGCGTACTTAACGACAATTGCTGACGTTTTGTAGGTCTCACAACCGGCGTTGTCGTTGACTCCGGTGACGGTGTCACCCATATCGTCCCCGTATACGAGGGCTTTGCTCTCTCTCATATCACAAAGCGACTCGACATCGCCGGTCGCGATGTTACTCGCTACCTCATCAAGCTGCTGCTCATGCGCGGCTACGCCTTCAACCGAACTGCGGATTTCGAGACGGTGCAGCAGATAAAAGAGAAGCTGTGCTATGTCAGCTATGACTTGGACCTCGATAATAAGTTGGCCGAGGAGACGACCGTGCTCGTAGAGAACTATACCGTGCGTTGTATCTCTATTGTTTGCATGTTCATGGCTGACGCTGTGACTAGCTGCCCGACGGTCGGACGATCAAGGTTGGCTCCGAGCGATTCGAAGCTCCCGAGTGCATGTTCCAGCCGTCTCTGGTGGACATCGAACAGCCTGGCATGGCAGAGCTCCTCTTCCTGACGATCCAATCTGCGGCACTCGATGTTCGCCAGGAACTGTACAAGCACATCGTTCTCTCTGGCGGTTCGTCTATGTATCCTGGCTTGCCCTCGCGTCTCGAGAAGGAAATGAAGCAGCTGTACCTGACTCGCGTTCTCGGTGGCAACCCTGAGCGTCTAAACGTTCGTCCCAACCACTTTACTTTTTCACGCATCTTGCCTGACATTTCTGCAGAAATTCAAGATCCGCATCGAGGATCCTCCCCGGCGAAAGCACATGGTCTTCCTCGGCGGAGCGGTTCTGGCGGACATCATGAAGCAGCGGGAAGAGTTCTGGATTACCAAGGAGGAATGGGAGGAGCAGGGTATTCGGGCACTAGACAAGCTGGGCAGGGGCGATTAAGATATTCGAGCGATATGCGGGTGTATGAGATGGTAACAATTGATTCCACACATGGAACTGCACGTCCGATGGGGAAGGTTGAAGAATGGGCTCCTGAATGGCTATCCAACTGGCGAGAGTAACACAGGAGTCTGTGTTTGTCATCTACACCCTGTTCTACAACAATATATCATGGCACTCCAGCCTATCGTTGCCGAGCGCCTACACGATTGGCGCGTAGCACCATCTCCTCCAGGCTCACCGCCTTCCAATCCACGCCATCCTGCATCCAGACCGCATCATCCAAGAGGTACACTGTAACACCGCCTTTCCCATCGACGCTCGGGGAAACGTGATACAAGGGCATACGTGACTTCTCGTGAGCTTGGCCAGTCGGGAAGAAGAGAAGGTTGTGCGTGGCAACGAAGTCTTCGACGATCGATCGGAAGGTGACCTCAGCAGCCGGTTGGGCAGCCTTCGGTAAGCCGTTGTGCACCCGACCGGACGGAGCAGCTTTCTTCGGCAGAAGGGTCTCTGGCTTGGGCAACTGCTGTGGCGCATTCGCACCCAGCTCCATGGCCATGTTCATTAGGTGCAGCCCACGGTTGAAGCCCTGTTCGACCGGCTCAAGCTTGTTGATACTTGCCGGCATGTATCCCTTCCAAAATGAGTACCTGCAGTCACGAGTCAGAAAATTATCGGTGCTTCATGACGAAGGCACGTACCATTGTGCTACGTCCTCAAAGCTGGTTTTAGGCTGCACAAGCCAGAAGTGCAACGTGTTGAGCCACTTCGGGAAGAACTCCTTCTCCAGTAATTGACCCATGACGGCTGACCTGAGCACGTCCCTCCACGCCAAAACACTGTCCAGAGGCTCCATCTTCTGATCTCTCGGGTTGACCTTGAAGGCTTCCCGGAGCGTTGCGCCAAGCTTGGGCACGATGAGCTTCAGCAGCATGTTGTCCCATTCGGACTTGGGGAAAATATCCCGCCAGGCGTTGATTTGGGTCCACATCCCATCCTCAACGCTCCACGCCTTCAGAACCGCCTTGATCTTTCGTCTGCAATCGTCCAGAAGTTGCTCTGACCTCAAGCCAAGATGCTCCAACCATGGAAACACCATAGAATGCAACGGAACTGATTTGCGCCAGTTCCAGTCGGCAACGGCCTTCGACAATTTTGGGAGGACAAGCTGATCAAGGATGTTGGCTTGTATGAAGTCCGGTAAGAGCGGTGCCCAAGTCTTGTAGAGGAGGATGGCAGGGTCAGGGTCGGCAGGATTCCAAGAGTTATTGATGCTGGATCGCACTCTTGGAAGCCAAACATTCCATATGAGGCTCTCGTACGCCGTCATGACTGATGCCTTCTCCTCTACCTGGCTAGGTTTCCTTGAGAATCGATCATGGAGCTGGACCTGCGTATCTGGCGGACGAGCTGGTCGAAGTCGGAATGCGCTCTTCCATCGCTGTAACGGCTGGCTGAGGGTTTCGGGGTCTGCCAAAGGATCCCAGTTCGCGACCATCCGCTTCACGACGGGGGTCATGGCTCCAACGATGATTTCGTCGAGCCCGAATTTCTCGTAATCGGCAGAGAACTCGTTGAGAAGAGTTTCGAACGACTTCTCGAATGGATCCAGACTCGGTTCGTAGGTGCTCGCGATCTCCCTCGCGTCCTCCGCTATCTGATCAACGACGATCCTGATCCTCTGTAGCCGGGCAATCACTGTTACAATGTCATATGAGCTTTCAAAATCGAGGGGCACAGAAGAAATGAACGCACATTCAGCCTCTTGTCGTATGACAGAGCCCAGCCGTTTGCCTTCTGTTGCAAGATACTTGCCTCGCTCATCCAATGCTTTGCCTTCGCGAGCAAGGCCATCCAGCTCTCCCTTGGCCATATCGACAATCACCCGCAGATTGTGTCGTACCTCGGGCAGTCGGGTCGGGTCAGCTGTAGGTGCCCACGACGCAGTGGCTTCGGACATCGAAGAGACTTCGCGCATCTCCGGGCCAGTCGCATCGATGATAACGCCCACTCCGGGGACAGCAGCGGCAGCTTCCCCACCAGCTTCTCTGATGAGCTCCTCGTATGTCTTGTGCTCGACCTTGACCTTCGCCTTCTTCGCAGGCTTCTTCCACATCTCGCTCCGATCACCAGCCCTGCCCTTCCTTCCCTTCTTCGGTTTCTCATCCTCATCATCTGAAACCGTTTCGCCTCGTCGCTTCGCTTCAGCCTTGCTCTGATCGGTCCTCTCCTTGAACCCGCGAAAGGCAATACCAGCTTTCATTGGTCGTAGCTTCGTCTCGATGGGATTGACGATACCCTTTCCCTCTGCACCCAGACCTTGGCCAGCTTGCCAACCCATCTTAGCCATGAGCTTGGCTCCGAATGTATTCTGGAGGGAGTCGAAATGGCGTTTCTCCGCGGGTGTTAAGTTCGCTGGAGCCGGTGTGGTGGGAGTGGCAGAGCGAACGAAGGATTGCCTCGGTCGTTCTTGGGGTGTAGAGGACGAGCCGAACGACGAGGGCAACGGCGCCGTTGCTGTGGTGGAGCCACTGCCGCCTCGACCGGCGCCAATACCTCCTCGAGAGCCGATGCCACCTCTAGGTGTGGCTACCTCAACAGCAGGGGACAGCGCTGCCCGCGGATCACCACCAGAGGAGAATGCAGACATCATCGAGCGGGCTGCGCCAAAGCCAGACCGCGGCGGTTTGGGCTCTTCGCTAGCTTCACGTATTCGAGGTTCTGGAGCCGGTGCATCGTCCTCTGAGACTTCCATTTCTTCGTCTTCGTCTTCATTACCTTCGTCTTCAATCGCTTCGGCTTCAGCATCAAGGTCCTCTATACCCTCTGGTGCAAGGTTTTCCTCCTCGCCAGCGTCGTCACTGGAGCCGCCGTCCTCGACCAGCTTGTCCTCAAGCTTCTTAGGCCCACCGCTGACGAAACTGGGCGCCTTTGTCCAGTCTGTTCGCTTCCTGGCAGGCTTTGGGCGGCCTCCAAAGCCTTCGTCTTCATCATCTTCATCATCCATATCCCTTCGCTTTCGCTTCTTGTTGCGACCATAGGGATTGCTGAACAGCTCGCGTTCGGCGCGTTCGTCCGGGTTCTCATTGGGGTCAAAGTCGTCGCCCTCCTCCTCAGCACCGGAGTTCTCAGACGAGTCATCGTCTGACAGGAACTTTTGCTTTCGCCTTGCCATGCGAGGCAGATATTGAGGGAAGGAAGAAGGGTATAGAGAAGGAAGTGCTGTGTCGACAATGACTGCGAGACGTGCTGTTGCTTTGACGTATGACTAGGGTGGCGAAACACCGGAACCGAGCCGGAGAAAGTGCTCACCCTGAACGGATCGCCACCGTCACGCGGGTCTCGTCCGAGCGCAGATTGGGATTCTGCCTCCGCTCCCCTGCAGCCAGAAAACCTCGTCCCCGTCGACCTCACCCTCCTCCTAGTCGTCCTCCACATATCAGCAATGGTGAGTTCTCCTTTCCATTCGGTGTTGGCATGCTGGGGAGTACTCGCGGAGAGCACCAAGGAGGCAGCGAGGGAGAAAGAGATGTGCAGCACGATGGATGGATGTCGCGGTCGATGGATGGATGTGCTTCGTCTCAGGAGGAGACGATGGTGCTCTCTCTGGGTGTTCTCTCAGCTTGACCACATCTATCCCGGTTACAACGAGCACATTGCTAACCACTATGTGTGTCTCTGTAGGGTCGCGGTCCGAAGAAGCATCTCAAGCGCTTAGCCGCTCCCAGCGTGTGGATGCTGGACAAGCTATCTGGCACCTATGTGCGTAACCCATACCTCCAGCGCAGTCTTCCAGTGCTAATCCGTCATAACAGGCACCCCGCCCTTCCCCTGGTCCCCACAAGCTCCGTGAATCCCTCCCCCTCACGATCTTCCTGCGCAACCGCTTGAAATACGCTCTGACCGGCCGTGAGGTCGTCTCGATCGTCATGCAGCGCTTGATCAAGGTCGACGGGAAGGTCCGCACGGACTCCACCTACCCCACTGGCTTCATGGATGTTGTCTCGATTGAGAAGTCCGGCGAGCACTTCCGTCTACTGTACGACGTTAAGGGCCGCTTCACCATCCACCGCATCACCCCTGAGGAGGCGACCTACAAGCTCCTCAAGGTGAAGAAGATGGCTATCGGCGCCAAGGGTGTTCCATACATCGTCACTCACGATGGCCGCACCATCCGCTACCCCGATCCTCTCATCAAGGTTAACGACTCTGTCAAGTTTGACATCGAGACTGGCAAGATCACCGACTTCGTCAAGTTCGACACTGGCAACGTCGTCATGATCACCGGTGGCCGTAACATGGGTCGTGTTGGTACCATCGTGCACAGGGAGAAGCACATTGGTGGCTTCGACATTGTCCACGTGAAGGATGTCCTCGACAGGACCTTCGCTACCCGGTATGTAGTATGAATCTGCTACATCCAATATATGGCTCATTTTCTTTGCAGGATAGGCAACATTTTCGTCATCGGTGAGGGTGTCAAGCCATGGATCTCTCTGCCTAAGGGCAAGGGTACCAAACTTTCCATTGCTGAGGAGCGTGATGTGCGGAGGAAGCAGCGTGAGGCCGTATAAGGGCAGTGCTCTTCTTTCCGTAGCTTAGCTGGTGTTATGTTGCTACCTGGTCTATATCGTATGCAGAGATAGGACCATAAAATGCATATGCTTCATGCGCATACAATGGTCAGGATTGAGGAAAGTAGGCATATATCATCAGCTGGTGCGCTTCGCCCTGGTCCAGTAATGCTTGTCTTCCCGAAAGAGAGAGCAATACGAGATGGAGTACATTACTAGCACAACAATCGCGATAACTATACCTATGTTGTCTAGTACAACAAGCGCGGTATCCCTGTGTTTGTCGATCCGGGTATCGCATTAGCTGGCAGTAATGCGAGAGTGGTCGTCCGCCTTGGCATTTCCCTCTCGCATCCGATGGGAGCCCCCTTCGGATCCCGACCGCTGTCCGTCTCAAGATGTCACTTCATCGTCTCGCTCTATCCTCTGGCTATGCCGGTTACAGTTACAGTCGCGGGCCCTTTCACTACCCTCCACCCATCCTTCTCCAGCGCTTTGAAGACGGCAGGTCCCAGAACGGCCTGCTGACCCGGAGAGTGTTTTCCCAGACCCGTGACGATCGTTAATGAATGATTCGGCGCATAGCCCGAGCCCGAGGAGGAGTACCAGGCATTCACGCCCTCCTTCACAACATGCAGCGCCTCGTGCAATGTAAGACCGTGCAAATCGATCGTGTGGAGATCCTTGTTCCGTCTACCGATCCCGAGTGTATCAGCGAACGAGCGGAGGGCGGAGGATAATCGGGCACTTACTGCTGCTGTTGTTGCACCTGCAATCGGGCAGCCTTCAGGGCCCACTCTCTACTCTGTTCCTCCAGATTGCGACTCTGATCTGCGTAGTAGAACGCGATTTCCCCTCCGCGATCCTGGACGGTGCCTGCCCGCCAGTGGCGCCCGGCCGCGCGCACAGCTTCATCGCGCTGCCGCCGGAGTTCCTTCATCCACCATCTACATTTTTCCAGCTCAGTCAGCCCGGCAGGAACTGGGGGTGCTGGTGTAATTTCGAACTCCTTTCTGAAAGCAGGTGTCGGGCGACCCTTCTTCTTCCCATTCTGCGGTTCCGCCGTGCGATACGCAGGTATATGGGCGGCCAACGGGTGCTCCTCAGGGACAGCCGGTTTGCGCGGTGCGACAGTCTGCCACTGGTACTGAGGGCGCCCGGGGAACCGTTTGAGCTCTGTAATCAGGGGAGGGCTTGGCGAGGCTGACGGTATGGGTGACTGTGTGAGCGATCGCAACGCCGGTAACGAGGGACTTGAAGGCGCGGATGCGCCTGTGTCGACGGTCGGTATCAACTTGCCGGAGGGAGCCATGTGGACAACAGCTGCTCCTGCCAGATCCATTTCTTCCAAGAGCCGAAACAGGTCGAGTGCATTCTCTGCATTGCCGCCGCAAGCTCGAAGACAGAGCTCTGCATCGTGTTTCCTCCGAGACGTGTCGTCCTCTGCTTTGTTAACGCCGATAATTTCAAGGAGAAATTTTAATGTTTCCGCGGAAGGCTCTTCTTTGCGAAGCACCGAGAGGTGCTGAAGTTCTGCTCGAACAGCGTGGGAAGGCGTCGGATACGCCGGCTGGATAGGACGAATCAGGCACATGGTTTTTCTGACTAAAATACAACTCACGTTATGGAACAGTGCTAGCCACTTGCCGTCGGGTATGTCAGGTACGAGCTGGGCTAGACTACTCGCTAGACTACCGAGGTGGCTCCATGGGTCCGGTGCAACATCAAATTCGACCGTAGGCCGGCGTGCTGGAATGTGCTGGCGCTGCAAAAGATCCACCAAGGGCACGGTTGCGGCTTTCGCCTTACGTGGCTTTGGCGATGCAGGGAGAGATGGGGACGGATCGTGTATGATGGCTCGTGATGCTCGTTTGATCTTCTTCTCGACCACAGACCAGTCTGCTTCCACCGACAGTTTTGCGTCACCCTGAGACGATCCTGCCGACGAAGCATGTTGTTGCTCCTCTCGTAAGAACTCTTCGCTAAGAAGCGACTCCACCAGCAGTCCCATATCCACATTTCCCACCTGTATGGAAGGCTGTTGGGAGACATGTGCAGTCTCGATCGCTTGAGTTAGGGTGGAAACGGGGAGATGTGGAAACAGGACCCGAAGAAAGCCCAGCGGTGTACTGAACGAGGTCCCATCTGAAGACGCCGCGGAAGTGCCAGACGTCCATTCCGCTGCGTCCCGCGAGAAAGAACCGGACGCTTGACTTCCAGAGAGAGTAGAATTGTCTTCCAGCGACAGCTTGTCGACCGTTGACAGAAGCTTGTCATCGTTCAATGCATTCGCAATAGATGCCTCGGTCGCCAAGTCACTCAGAGATAAGCGGAGTGATTCCAGTGCATCCGATCCGGGAGATGGATCCAGCTCGGAGACAAGAGCCGCGATCAGGGCGGGATCCAAGGGGGGACAGAAACAGACCTACGGAATTTCGTTGAGCACTTTGCGATTTCTACATCTTGCGAGTCTGTGCTCATACCTCGAGTTCGCGTTGGATCCGCTCCAGTTCGCTGCTGTCGGAGGAAACCGTATCAGCTCGCATCGCGTTCCAGTATATCCAGGTTCAAATGGTGCGTCTCTATGAGTGCTGTACAATAATGCCGAGGAGATGTTGAATGAACGATGCATCCAGTCTAACTGCTAATGATGAGTGTCGCGGAGGGAGCCGGTAGGGATCGAGCCAAGCCAGAGTCAAGCGTCATGGACAGGGTTGATTTGCTTCCGCAGGTGACTGACAATCTGGACAGCATTTGGCTGGTAGCGCCCTCCAGCGCTTTCTTCAGCTCGCTGGCACATTCCCTCCGACCTTCCACCAGCTTGCTGGGTTATTGAACACGCATCCACCTTGGCAACTTTCTAGCCGTATACAGGGTCTTCATAAGGGCTCGTTATGTTTGCCGACACGCTTCTACTTTGCGGGGATACGCCGGCGTTCGGCCCGAGATGCACATGGCTGATATCCGGCACGCGGTTCCCAAGCTTTGATAAGCAGGTAAACGCCGCAGGAGCTTAGGGCCGATGCGGGACTCTCGCTCGGCATTCATTGACATCGGCCAACGGGCAATCTCGGGAAACCCCTAATAACATACTGGTTTCGGCGTTAATGAACATAGCTTGTGTGCGCGCGGTTCACACGATAAAAATGTCTCGCTTTCGCTCCACCGAGCGGGTAAAAAATCATTGACATAAGGGCTGAGGAACACAGCATGAGGTGGTGGGACCTTTCAATTCAAACCCTGAATGGTTCCGAAAGCGGCGTAGCTGCTTACGAAACGCCGGCCGTAATGGAGAAGCGGAGCTGAGTCCTCGGCAGGACGCGGAATCATAGCGGTGTTGGAACTCTGACTAGCTTTGCTTAGAAGGGCCTTTCCCGCGGAGATCTCCTGTGGGACTGTGAGTGCTGAGCAAGCACTTCATCTGCAGTTGGTATGAGTGCAGTCGCCGAACAGAATTTTCAGGTCCGCCCAGCCTCCCCTGAGACGGGCGGCTGTGTCTCAAGGCGCGTGAAAAGCTGGAGTGCACCCGGTCCATCCCTTGCGAACTTCTCTATGCTCTTCAAAAGCTGTGTTTCTATTCTTTGAGCGTTTGCTAAAAAGGGAAAGTAAGCGCACAATCTTCTCTTCAAGCTCCCCGGCGCTCATTCTAGGGTATTCGTGATGTCATAGCGGAATTTTGCTGCGAGGCCCGCTTGCAACTTGGTAGGACTACCCCGCTCGCCGTTCTCCCCCGACATTCCAGCATCTACGAGCATCGGCCCGCACATCTACCTGTACGCTTATCTAAGAGAGTCAGCATCCTGAGCACAAGAGGGAAGGGAAATAAATACATACCGGCGAAGTCGCAATACAATGCCGGAGCCCCGCGAAAGGAAGCTCGCCCTGAAGCCACAACCGTTCGAACCCACGACTATTGAATTGCAGCCGGGACCAACCCTATAAACACCGCCAAACTCTCTTCGGAGGACCCCTCCCCCCATTTGCCACCTTTCATGAACCAACCCGAGCAAGGGGGCGATGCTGAAGACGAGGTCATTCACAGAGGTTAGCCACCCCGTGATCTGACTAAATATGGAAAACTAATTGCTTGCTTCGCTTCAGACCAAAGTCTTCCTTCTGCTTACCCCAATCGACACGTGGAGACGAGGGCCCCTCGGTCCGCTATCCCGAGTACGCGTTCAACGACCAATCTAGCCGAGGACGGTGAAAGCTTTTCTGCATCGCTCACCGACCTACACATCACCGCCCCCGTTCTCCTTACTCCCGAAACTCAACCCGGCTCTCCGACCAAAGAAACACTCGAATTTGCCACTCGCCTCTACCACGCCTTCGTACGTACCGGGCAAAAGCGGTACATAGACGACGCAGTGAATGGCTACCGTCGAGCCTTAGCAGCGACACGCACAGATCACCCAGCCCAACGACAACGCGAGTATCTCCTTGCATCTGCACTCATTTGCAGATACAGGAATACGGACACCAACGCTCAAGATCTGAAGGATGGAATCGATCTTGCTGAGCGAGTGGCGGGCAAAGATCCCCGCGGTGAGCTGGAGCTCAAAGCGGGGTCTCTGCAGGGTTGGGGCTACTACATGCGATACCTACGCACAGGGCATGTTTCAGACATAGTTACCGCAGTGGACCTCCTGGAGGCCATTGCAGAGGATACCGCCAGTCAGGAGCGATGGTTGGTACTTCTGCGGCTTGCGTTAGCCCTCGCCATACGGTACCAAGCATGCGCTGGAGAAGAACTCATCGCGAGGGCCGAACAAGTAGCTCGAACCGCACTATTGGAGCAGCACCCCACATCTGCTGAGCCGATGTTGCAAGACGCCATTTCACGAGTGTTATACACCAAGTATCGCAATGCCAGACATCCAGGTCGCCGTGATATCCTGGAGGCGGAAGAAGCAGCCGAACGAGCCCTTCGAGCCACCTCAAAAACCCATATCCATCACCCAGCATACGCGCAAAATCGTTGTCGGCTGTACTTCTATCATATGCCTCCCGGTTTGGTGGCAGAAGATGCAATGGCAGTCGGAGAAGACGCCTTTCGACTCGTTCCAGACGGATATCGGCGTCGATATGCCATCGCCACCGCAATTAGCAATGTCAGTGATCTGAAGACATCTAGAACTGGGAAGAGAGAGGACTTGGAGGATGCATTGCGGTGGGCACAGATATCAACCCAGACGCCCGAGTTGCACCAGAAACCGACTTATGAAGTTGGCCTATGTCGCTGGATGATTCGACGTTTCGAGCAATACGGCCAGCCTTCTGACGTGGACGCCGCCATCGATATCCTCCAACCTATCGCCGACGGTCGCACTGCAGACGCCATTGACAACATACAATTTGCCCGTCACTACATTGTTTATGCGTATTTTTCTCGCTTCCGCTGGCATGGAGACGAGCGGGACCTGGACGAATCGATTCGCTACGCCATGCTATCCGACGAGTCGCCTTTGCAAGGAACGAGAGAACACGAAACAGCATTGGCTCGCTATAGGTCATGCTTCGAGCGCTACAAGCTGAAGAAAACCATCGAAGACCTCGAATTTGGGCTCAGAAAGACTTTAGAGACCATACCTCGCAGCGACGTCTCATGGCATGCGCAGCAACCTTCGGATGCGTGGACAGCGCTGGCAGATATGTATTTCTGCCGATACAGAGAACTTGGAGAACCACAAGATTTTGAGCATGGTGCAGCATGGTGCCACCGTGTCTTGAACAACGATGCCAGTGCGTTCATCGACAAGACGACCGCCATGCATTTCCTGGCTGGGGGGTTCGCTGCCCGTGCGGAGCGGAGGGACTCACTCGATGACCTACAGCAAGCTATTTCGTGCGCACGGAGATGTGCTACTATGGTTACGCCCGGCCACGCCATGCGTGCCTACCACGCGGCCCAGTTGGGAGATCTCTACGTCAAACGCTACGAGAGGTTAGCCAATGAAGAAGATCTGGAACGTGCTCTCGAAAGCTACAAGTCGGGCGGCTGCGATCCCGCAAGCGTGGTCAAGCATCGTTTTCGAGTGGGCAGAGCCTACGCAATTCTGGCTCATCGTTCAGGTCGCCTTGAAGAGGCGATGACTGCATATACCAACGGCATCGACCTCCTTCCGCGACTGGCTTGGCTAGGCATGGATCATAAATCCATCTTTAGCCAACTTCTATCCGAGGCTCCCACCCTGGCTTGCGACGCGGCTGCCTGCGCATGTACCCTGGGCCGCTATGAACAAGCAATTGTGCTGTTGGAACAAGGCCGCGCCGTGTTTTGGCAGCAGCAAGCATCGCTATCCACGCAGAATCAAGAATTGTTACAAGAGCACCCGCAGCTGGCTGCAGAACTCCAGCAAACTGGGCGAGCGCTTGAGATAGACACGCAAGCTGGCAATGCTCCTCAAGACGGTATCGTCCCTCGTCGCCGACTTGCACAACGATGGAACTCCCTTGTTGAACAAATCCGGAGGCTGGATGGGTTCTCCAACTTCCTGCAGCCCATGACCTACGAAGAGCTGCGAGAGCCCCTCGAGCATGGAGGTACACCTATATTCCTCATCGCGAGTGACTACGGTTGCTCTGCCTTGATCATGACGAAAAACAATCCGGTACGATATGTACCGTTGACTGGCACATCTCGCGAGCGCTTGAAGAGCATTGCCATTGTCATGCACAAGGGTGTCGTCGTGCCAAAGGATTCGTTGGGGACCCAGAATTTGGAACGTCTTGTTCGCACGGTCATCAATGAGCTGTGGAGGGATGTGGGCTCTCCAATCTGGAACGTGCTATCCACATTGGGACTTGGACCGCTCCCTCTCGTGTGGTGGATCCCCACCGGAGTGCTCGGGCTACTTCCCATACATGCCGCATGCCCCGCCAACCCCGACGAACCCGGCCTTCCAGATCTGATCACCTCGTCATATCTCGTTCTGCTCCATAGCTTGGTGCGGACGTTCCGAAAGCTACAGCAGCAAGGCTCGAACCCACCTCGTCGTGTGCTCATGGTAGCACAGCCCAAGGTGGACAGCTTCGTGGAGCTACCATCCGTCAAGGAGGAACTCAAAGTCTTACGACAGATATTGCCCGAGGACAAACTCATTGTCCTGGAAGGCGAAGACGCGTCGGTGGAGAATGTCACGAATGCTCTCGGCACGGAGCGTTGGATACATTTCGCATGCCATGGCCACCAGGATCAAGTCGCACCTCTCGAGAGCTGTCTAGTACTGGCAGACGGGAAGCTGAGACTATCCACTCTTATCTCGCACGGAGCTCACGATCCGAACTCCTTTGCTTTCCTATTAGCATGCCACACCGCGCGCGGCTGTCCTGCGCTGCCAGATGAGATGTTGCATATCGCGGCCGCACTGGAGTTTGCTGGCTTTGGCTCGGTTGTCGGCTCAGCGTGGGCGATCGCGGACAGGGATGCACCGCTGATGACCAGCCGGGTGTATCGGTATCTCACGAGCGAGGGGGGCGCGCTGGATCCATCAAAGTCTGCGGAGGCGCTGAGGGTCGCCGTTACCGCGTTGCGGCGGGCTGGTGTACCGGCGCACCGGTGGGCACCTTTCCTTCATTTCGGGCGATGAGTTTATGCACCGCTATACTTGGATACTAACCTCTTTGGTCATCACCATCGGAACAAACTTGTACACATAGATCACGTATTTCTTTTCTTTTGGCGCTTTCAATTCTGGTTTTGGCGGATTGGTGGATACATCAATACACTGGTATCAAGATTTGGTCCGTGCTCTTGGATTTGCTGGCAGCCTCGGATACACGTTCGGTGACTAGTTTTGTACACTTATAGTCAGTTTTACTCGCAGGCAGTCGAGCTCCAATGTGTATAAATACATCAAGGTTGAACCCTCGAACAGGCTCTATCATAGTTTGTCACTCACCTAAAGACCGCATGACAGGCGGTGTCCTGAAATCATCACACCGCGCGTCAAGGTGTCACGGCCGGAGCTTCACATATATGTGCGGTGGTCTGCGGGAGCCGGCCGACTCGCACGTTGTCTCCAGCGGCCGGAGCTGCGTTCACACTTCGGAGCTGCATGAGATAAGAACTCGGCTGGTACGGTCTGATGTAGCGTGGCAGAATTGGCTACTTATCGACCACAGCCGCAACACATTGGAAAGGCGCGTCGAGACGCGTCTACACATTGCGAGGCTATTTTTGCTCGGTAACTTTCCATAGGAACTTTGATTATATGGTGTGGACCTACTTCATGGCCAAGCCAGCTGGCATAATATTTATCAATAAAATGTGTAGCGAGGGTCAGCCAAAATAGGGGGGGATATATATCATACGCGGCTGCCATGGTTTCGTTGACATTGCATTCCCGATAGCGCGCGCAGTCGCGCGGGTCGACAAGCCAAGAATAGCGCAGCCAATTTTAGCTTGTTAAGCTTGCGACGCGACGATGGTCGTGTGCTTGGGCGTCTGTGTGACCTGGGATGACGATAGGGGGAGTTGGCCATGCATGAGAGCATCGCCGGTATGTTGTCGCCGACTAGGGGGGCCTTCCACCGACAGACAGCACATGTATCCCAGGGAATGGAGGCCGTTGATGTTGGACGACGCCATCGGAAGCGGACCCGGCAAGCCACACATAATCTGGTTCCGTTGCTAGCAAGGGACCCTGGCCCGAATTGGGCGGAAGCAAGGGTCCATGAATAGAGATAGCGTGCACGTTCACGTTCGCCTGGCCGGGCGTTGGGCTCGCCCAGCCCAGGCTATATGCCCAACATGCAGCCCCCCTGGCTGCCTCACCTCCCTCGTCCCTTTCTCCCCCTCCTCCCCCATCCCTCGCCCAAGCTGGTCTATCTCTGGACCCTCTCCACCTGTCTCCCATTCCCCGTAAACAACGGCCCACTCGCTTTATATTCGCCCATCGCTTCACCGCACTGTCCTTTTAGCGCCCCCAAAGCATTACATCTGCTTTCAGCGTTGACCGCTGCTTTTTCCGAGTAGACCGAAGACCGACCTCGACCACAACCGTCAAGCCCCAAGGCACATCAAACTCCCCTGCCAACCGAAAACATGTTCTCAAGAACGCTGCTTCTCCTTCTCGCACTATTTGCCCTCCGCTCACAAGCCACCTCCGAGCGACCAGGTTTCCGCAAGGTCAGGTCAACGACCAAGCGGGACTGTTCACAGAGGTCAACCACGTTCACCCTGGCTGACAAGTATCAAGGGTGGAACTTCTTCGAGTGAGTCTTCACCTTCTGTTCACCTGGTAATTGCTGAACCTCGTACAGCTCCTGGGATTTCTTCTCCTCGTCGGACCCCACCAACGGCCTAGTCAACTACCTCGATGCTTCGGACGCCTGGAACTCTGGGCTTATCAACACCACCGCCTCCAAGGCGACGATGAAGGTAGACGATACGACATGGCTTGCCCAAGGCCAGCCGCGTAACTCCGTCCGTATCTCCAGCAAGAAGTCGTACGGCGGCGGCCTCTTCATTCTCGACGTCGATACCATGCCGTATGGCTGCGCGCTCTGGCCTGCATTCTGGACCGTCGGGCCCAACTGGCCGGAGGACGGGGAGATAGACATCGTCGAGGCCGTCAACGGCGGGTCGAACAACCAAATGACGCTGCACACCGGCTCGGGCTGCACACAGTCGAACAACAGCCCCATCCTTGGCCAGGTACTCAGCACGAACTGCGATGCCGACGTCAACTCCAACTCCGGCTGCGGCATCCTCGACGCCGACCCGTCCTCCTCTGGCGCTGGCCTCCAGCAGGCGGGCGGAGGCGTCTTCGCGATGCTGTGGGACGGGTCGGGTGTGAGCATCTGGCACTTTGCCCGCTCTGCCGTACCCGGCGACATCAACAGCGGCAACCCTTCCCCTGGCGGGTGGGGCGAGCCGAAGGCGCAGTGGAGCTCGGGGACGTGCAGCCCGTACAGCTACCTCCAGCAGCAGACGATCGTGTTCGACACGACCCTCTGCGGCGACTGGGCGGGCAACGTGTATGGCAGCTCTGGGTGCCCGGGAACTTGCGAGACGCAGGTTATGGATCCAAACAACTTCCAGAGTGAGCACCTACTGCTGCAGGCTACTGTGCATCTGACTCACCTCTTACTCCAGCCGCATCTTGGGTCGTGAACTACGTCGCTGTATATACCGAGTCGAGCTAGGCTCCTCGACCCCATTCCTTCGTGTGGATCCTTTCGACCTTCGCTTTTCGACCATTCACCATTTCGGGACTTCCAGGGGATTCATAGACGTTCTGTTTCACCTTCTTCGCATTCACACACATCGGAACGCAACACGCATGTCTGTTCTCGTATCACTTGCATCTGTCTGGTAACTTCTTGTATAATTCCGCAGCGCGCGACCATGCATAGGTACATTGTCGGACACGGTTAACTTGTACTGGTTACAAAAATAATACATGAAGAAGATCAACAATCAATTTGTGATTTCATTGATTGACCCAAGATGTGTCTTGGCTGGTGTCTGAAAATAAAATAGCTGTCTGAAGTGTGGTGTTGAACGGTAGCAGAGCATGGGCCGACGGCGCGGTACATTGCCACAAGCAGCCCTGATTGTCAGGGGTGGCGGCCCACATTGCGACCCGCAACCGGTAGGCGTGCAACCCAACTCGTCTCGCTCGCCGGCCTATTCCTCCCTCCTCCTGTCTCTTCCCAGTCCATGAGCACCTACAGCGAGTACGAGTCGGCAGGGGCGTCCCCGGCCGTCTCTGCCGTTGCGCTCGAGCGCGAACGGGAGATGCCAGCCCGCTCCTCAAGCCTCATACCCGGTCCCTCGACCTCCTCCCGGCCACCTATGCTTCCCCGAGACAGCTCCAGCGGGGCGTCGAACCACTCTGCGAGGAGTAACGACGCCGGGTCGGTTAGCACCAAGGCATCCGACTACGCCAACGAGAACTCGCAGGCGGAGACTGCGGTCCCACCGCCAGCGGCGTTGACACCGACGCATTCCAATTCCGCCCAGAAACAGCAACATGAAGCATCCCAATCGCCGGAACTTCCTCCTCTGCCAGCGCTCGAGCGTATATCTACACAATCGAGATCCTCGCCAGCGCCATCGCCGACGAATACGGCGTCTTTCCACCAGTCGCAACCGAGCATAGACTCGGTCACCTTCGTCCAGCCATCGAGGAGCTCACGACAAGGGCACGAGCGATACCCGAGCCAGGGGACGCTCAATGGAAGCAGCGCCGCTACTCCTAGTTGGCCGCAGCAAGACGAAGAGCCAGAGATTGTACCAACTGGTTTTGACGAGGGCGTGCTCAGGGCGCTTTGTGAATTGGATGTGCGTACTCCCATGTTCTCCCAAAGGTATCACAACTGATTCACTTATACAGTGTGGTGTACCACTGCTCCTGGATCGCATAAAACAGGGGATCGTATCATGCAGAGTATGTTGTGCTATTGTGGCCTCTGGTAATGTCATTGACAGCGGACTGCAGGAAGTTGCCACCTTCTTCAAGAAGCGCGCCGTGTTGGAAGATGGGTACGGGCGCGATCTCCAGAAGCTCTCGCGCTTGACAGGCGAGCAGTATTCATTGAGTGAAGGGAAGGCTGGGTACGTGCATAGATACTGTGCTTTCTATGTATGCTCAATCCTCTTGCAGCTCCTTTGTCAACTCGTGGCATTCCGCCTTGCGTATACACGAGACTGTCGCTGAGAACCGGATACGATTTGCGTTGCGGTTGAACGAGATGAGCGACGAGCTCCTGAATTTGGCGAAGGAAGTTGAGAGGAACCGCAAGCAGAGCAAGGAGTTGGGCAACCGATATGAGAGGACGTTGCAGGATGCGGAGATGGCAACTGAGAAGGTGCGTTGTCATCCCTGTACAGCGAGACATGACTGATCCATCGAATTAGGCTAAGGCACGCTTCGATTCTTGTGCTGAGGAACTGGAACGGCTACTCGTGATGAAGGAAGGAGAGACGATGAAGGAGGCGGGATTAACACCTCGGACGAACGAGAAGGGAGGGCAATCAGGCAAACGGGTATTGGGGAAGGCTATCAACAAGGGCGGGATGCTGCTGAAGGGGAAGAATCCCGCTTCAGTGCGTCGACTAGCTTTTCTTTCCGCGCATGTACTGACGGCCTCCATTAGTTACTCCGTCAGGAGGAGGATATCCGGAATCGGTTGACTACATCCTCGGATGCGTACCGGAAAGCGCTTTTGGAGGCGCAGCATACACGACAAGAATATTTCAACTTCCAATTACCACGGATACTTCGAGTCAGTCCCTATCTGAATATGCTGCCACCATCAGCTAACCATGCATCCCCGATCAGTCACTTAAGGAATGCTCTGATGAGATTGATCTTGGCACACAATATCACTTATCCCGCTATGCCCACCTGTACGAAAGCACCCTGCTTGGCGATGGCTCTGCATTAGCACCAGTGCCCAATCCTGATTCGAGTAAGTATTGATTGATCCGTGTGAATGGCGTCCGGACTAAAGGCCATTGCACAGCCATTGAAGGCGCCGGTATCAAGGACATCATGGAGAACATTGATAGCAGGGGCGACTTTAAGGTGTACATGCAGAACTACGCCATTGCGAACAGCGTCCCGAAGGGACCCAGACGGGAAGGGCCGCCGGAGGAGCAATATGTGCGTTCGTTTCAGTCTGCTACGCCCATCTTCGCTGACACCTGGCAGCTATCATTCGCGCCGCAGCACGTCAACCGCGCATCGAACGAGAAGATACCCATGTCGCCGGACAAGCTCATGCTACCGACGTTCGGCGTGGACCTCGCGGAGCAGATGGCAAGGGACAATGTGGAGGTGCCCCGGATAATGGAGCGATGTGCATATGCCATCGAGGCCAACGGCATCCAGTCTGTCGGCATATATCGTCTCTCGGGGATGACATCAAGAGTGAACCGGCTCAAAGCTGCCTTCGACCGAGGTGAGGCTATTGTGCAGAGCCAGCTGAAAGCATGCTGATGACCGAACAGATGTGGAGACGCCTTTACTGGACGAGGAGGCCGTGACGGACATCAACATCGTCTCGGGCACGCTCAAACTGTGGCTGCGCGAGCTCCCCGAGCCGCTGTTCACAAACGCGCTCTACCCGGGCTTCATCGAAGCAGCGAAGATCGAGAACGACCGGCTGCGGCACATCCGGCTGCACGAGCGGGTGAACGATCTGCCCGATGCGAATTACGCGACGCTCAAGTTCCTCATGGGCCACCTGCACAGGATCCAGCAGCACGCGGACGTCAACCAGATGCGCATCTCGAATTTGAGCATCGTCTTTGGGCCGACGCTGCTCAGCCCGCCGATCGGGGGCATGCCGGGCGTGGAGAAGGGCGCGGCGTTCACGGACAACCAGTGGCAGAGCCGGGTGAGCACCTTCTGTTGTATGTACGCGGTCGAACGCTGACTGACACGCGACCAGGCCGTGGAGACGATCCTCGACCACTACCTCGACATCTTCGTAGAGGAGGGGGAGGAGGTCCAATGACCCCAGTACAGTATGTAGTCGCCCTTTTCGGTGTCCGGTATACCGTCCCTGTCCATGACGAACCCTTGAACTGTGCCATACGATTGCGATTTCTCCTGCTTCTGTACGGCTCGCCCGCGCGAGAGGGGCGCTATTTACGAACCTTGTCAAGTGGGCAATGTAGATGTCATGACCTCTGTGTACAGATGTGTGGGGAGGACGGGTGGTGGGTATGGGCTGATGCGGGATAGAAGGTAGAAGACGACATCCGATAGATCCGCAGACCGGTATAACCATGGTACAACACTCGTCAAATAAGGAAACAGAGAAAATACGAGGAACTAGAGACGCGTGATTGCCTTCGGATCCGTGGGCATGCCTGTCCCATCATTAGTTCTCATTGCGCTCAAGAGCGGTCCTCGGCGGAACGTACCAGTCGGGTCAATGCCATGCCTGCTGAGCAGCAGCTTATGCCTGATCAGCCTCGCCTGGTCGAAGCTCACCCCCTCGCGTGCCATGATCCTCCTGACCTCCTCCGCGCCCTGGGGGTCGAGCCCCGCGCGCGAGTCACCCGCCTCGAGGTTCTCGTCGATGTCGAAGAGGGAGCTGGAGAGGCCCGCGCCGCGCTGGGTGTCCCAGGTCTGGAGGGGGCGGTAGGCGGCCAGGTGGGGGAAGTGGGCCGCGAGGAAGTCCTGCAGGCGCTGCGGGACGAGCGGGGAGAGGAGGGTCGAGAGCCGCGCGCGGTAGTAGTATGATACTGGTTGGGAGGGGTGGGTCAGAGGGGTGTGCAGTGGGATGGGAGGGGCTTACGGAGGAGGACGAGGAGGACGAGGGCGATCACGGACGCGGTGTACAGCATCTTAGTTTCTTGTCCCCTTTTGGCGGGCAGGTGGTGGGGTGTTACGCTCTATCCGGCCGGAGATGTGAAAGTTGTCGAGATCGAGGCAATCGAGGAGGATGGCAATAATGTAATGTAGGGCTGCGAGTGCGAGTGCGAGTGTGCGGGTGTCGCACTGAAGGCAATTGCGCCCGCGCCTCCGCCCGCACAGCCCCTGCCTTGGCTTCCTGAGGCGCATCACGTAATCCCGCTGACGCGCGCGATGACATCGGTAAAGTGAGTCTGCGCTCTGGAGGGCGACAGAGGCTGTGTAGACCCTAAAGCGCCCATAGCCTTCCTCGTCGCTTCATAGCGCTCTGCGCCACGGCGCCTAATTATACAGTTTCGCCCTGCTCTACATAGGACCTAGCCTTTCGATATAGCCGTCTGCAGTTCTGATATACTCTCGTAGTTGCATATGTTTAATCGAGTCCCAGTCTCAGCCGCTTTTGCCCCTCCCGAGCTAGTCTCAAAACTCGAGAAGACCTTATGAAGTGGTCGGGTCTCGGACGCAAATTGTCAAGTTCGACTAGGTCTCGGATGTATTTGGAGCAGTTCGACCGCCGCCCCGGTCAGGTTCGACCGGCGCATACATTCACAACTTGACCACTGCATCAAGGCTTCGACCGCTACGGCAACTGTTGGCTTTGTCCTTGTAGACATATGACATTTCGCGTATGAACAAAAGGCACACGCCCTTGACTTTGAGGATCGGTCTGAAGTCACATCCGAGAATGAAGCCTCTGCACTCGACGTTCCTTCTACCTGCCCCTTCGACCGTACAGAAGAAGACATACGGAGCTTCCATCGATACGTCGCATCGACGTCCTGGCATCCAAGGGACGTCCACAGGATCTGTGACAGCATCTCGCGGCCAGCCTGAAGCGTCTGCGCAGCTTGAAGCGCACGGCCAGATTAATCGTGCTAAAACCGTGCCGGTCGAGTCGACAACCAGTCCTTTAGCCTCTTGGAAGCGTCAGGGAGCCGATCCCGAAGCTGCGGCGACTTCCGCATGTCTCGAAGTACGACACCAGAGAACGGTCTCTGAACGAAAGTTGGTAAGCATACTTCTGCGTCTCGCGTCGGCAGCGAGTGCCGATCCTTTGGTTTTGGAGCTCTCAAAGGAAACCAGCGAGATCGAACGAACTTCTGAGGTTAGTTCTGAAAAGGATGTCCCGCCAACAAACATGCCTACGGCTCAAGGACGGTATCAAGACAATGCTGGTCTTAAGGCTAAGACGTCGCAAGACAGCAACCACGAGTCGTCCCAATCCATCTCTGCCCAGCCTGACGACCTTCGACCGAATGTTCTTCCGGTTTTGAAATGGGTACTCGATGAACTTCTATGCAATATTGCTACACCAGCCTCTCAAGATTGTTACAATATCACAATCGTCTCATCATATCTGCAAACACGCGGCGTCTTCCTCGAGGAAATGCTCAAGCTCCTCGATCGGCTCGACTGGTCTGTTCCGGCCTTTCTGTCAAGCGCAATCACGTCGCATTTAGACTGGGCTTTGGCTGTGAAGAAAGACCTGTTTCCGGTTTCGCAGATATGGGGAGAAGGTGATGTCTCTTTCGGCTTGGACCTGGGTCGACTGCCCATATCACTGCTGGAACTCTACGGTGATATACCACACCAAGCAAGAATACCCGCGATGTCCCTTTCGGCAGGACTGGACATTAATGGCAACATTCGCTATACCGACGTTTCGCATCGGGAATGGGTGATAGAACTTTCGATGAAGGACCGTTTCACTTACAGTTTAACGTTGTTCTTTCTCTCTGCCTTGCGGACTGTTCCATACCATTACGGCACCACACCCACCCCAAGCAAACGTGAGGCCATGCAAGGATTGTTATGCATTTGGGTATGTCTCGTGGTAGTCTTCGCAGTTTGTACGTCTAACAACTGTCCAGTCGATCATTTGCCGGGCTTACGAGAAGCTCAGCATTCCTCTTTCCAGTCAATTGGAATACGAGTTGCTGATCGATATGCGCGCCTTCCTGGAGTACGAGAGCCTGGATTCCAAATTCGATGCGCAGGTCACGAGTCCTCTCGATCCGATGTTTGCGCCATCGCTCTCGGACGCATTTGAAGGTCGTTTGCCGGTCGCATGGCTTGCCGAGCAGCCAAATGCAGCACGAGCGTTACAACATGATTTTTTCCCCGATGTGCTTGATCGTGCTGAGTTCGTTCGCAAAGTGCAAGATAGCATATACGATCGAGAGCTCTCAGTCTTTATGCAACATCTCCCTACTCCGGAGGAGGAGAACAAGGGAGTGGTCCGATGGGTTCTTGCAGTTGGACAGGACAAATGGGTAAGTCAGCCAGACTGCCCGGGTGTTCAAGCGACTGGCTGATGTCAAGCCAGATGCAATGTCTTCTGCCGGGGCTGATAGCTTCAGTCCCCGCTCGGACGACACATATCAAGGCTCTATATACCTTCCTGGAATTCTGCTGGCAAGCGTGTGACAAGCATGGCTTGCTACCGCCACTACCGCATTACGCAATTCCCGCCGGCATTCGGCCAACCTTCAAGACATTCGCATATCAACATCCTCGACCACATCACCCAAGGCCATATTCTTCAATCAATTGCGACCTCTGGAAGGCGCGGCTGTTAAGCGGACCACCCCCGCCGGACTATTCGGAAAAGTTGCAATTCATAGAATGGATGGAGGACAAAGCAAGCAAACTGGTACGATAACAGTCCAAGCAGAGAATCATGGCTAAGGACCATATTCGCAGGGAAAGCTCTTTTTCACCTTCACCATCGCTGAGCCAATGCTGCTGCCGAAGTCTTTGTGGGCCCCGATGGTTGTCATCATCAAGGCCGTGTACCTCGCCAAGCTACATCACGATATACCTATTCCTGTCGATCTTACTCTAGTCCCGCTGATGCTTCGACTTGAAGCAGCGAAGTCAATACCCGAGATGACTTCTGGACCTGACCAGGAAGCCGAGAGAGCAGAGACGAGCGTATCCGCTGAATCTGGGAACGATTCTACCCTCGTCCCGTCCTCTGACGACATCCAAAGTCATACCCTCGACGCGTCTCCTGAGTCCGACCATCCTCAAGCCTCGACTGGCAAACACGTTGCCCAAAGAACGGTGCCCAAGACTACCTCCACTCGAGCAGACTCTTCGATGTCATCTTCCTCGCGGACCTCGATTGAGCCAAAAGCGCTCGAGGATGCGGCAACGATAACAAGTTCGAGCCCTACAACGATCGCAAGTAATCCAGTGAGCTCGTCGAGAGGGACAAAGCGGGTCAGGGACCACGACTGTGGGGACGAACCATCCAAGAAGAGATCGACAATTCGAGTCGATTCCGCGACCCTCAGCTCACTTTCCCAGCAATGTCCCCCACATAGTCCACCATCAGTGGCTCCGCTTCAAGCGCAACAGGCGTGTGAAACAAACGTTGTTGAAACAGCCCAGGCGACAAAGCCCAAGCGCTCGTCCGCGCCCAAGTCATCGCAAACGGAACGTGCACCCTCAGCTTCTCGTGAGAAACTGAAGGCTTCAGCAGGGAAGGCGCTGCCTCAAGAGTCTAGTATCAGATCGACACCTGCGCCAGTCGAAGAAGGCCAGCCTGATGCAGTCGCAGAGTTTGGGCTAACGCCCGATCAGAAGAACCGAAGACGAAGTCTGTCCCCTTGGGCAAAGCTTCACTTTGACGCGAGAAGATACCCTTACCCTAATCACGACTTCGAGGAATTTTACGCCACTCCGTCGAAGGCAAAGGAATCGCACCACACCAACCCCCCTTGGGATAATGCCTGGGACGATGACGAGAGAAAGAAGGAGACAGGACGATGCAAGCATTATCCGAAGACTTTCACGACGAAAGTCCCACCAAGTGTCCCAAAGATCCGAGAACTAGGGGCCGTTCTGATAAAATCAGTCGAGGGCGATGGCCTCGACTTCCAAAGTCCCGTTTTTGTGAGCATCACTTCATCACTGCCGCTGCGTAATTGACGGCTTCCTTCCAGGTTGCACACGGTCCTAGCAAGTGTGCGCAATGTATGTGTAGAAAGGGCCAAGTTCCTGGTATCGACGAGTTCTGCGTCGGTCCCTTCGACGGCAAGTGTGTCTTCAGCCGAAAGAAGGGCAGGCCTCGCACGTTCGACAATGGCGTTTACAGCGGAAGTGAGAATTCTTCTGTTGGGTATAGCGGATGCACTGGTCTAACTCTGAGAAGTTCCAGTATTCATATATCTCGGCAGCAAAGATAAGCTGAGCATCACCCCCTTCACCAAGCCTCAAGAGGATTGGTTGAAAGCGCTACTGAGCGTGTGAAAGGAAGAACCTCCCACCATGGTGGTAGTTAGGTGTCGTGATAGGTATGATTATTAGCACTTTGAGACGTTCCGTAAGCTTTTAGCAGTTGTGTATGAGTCCAGACTTGCTGTACAATGCAGATTACGTGGCTTTGTGTAAGTTCAATGATACGAAGTGCATATATGCGCACGATTTTTGGATCCGCATCCTCCGACGCACTGGACTCTGTACTACCCCTTCGACCAGGGCAACTGTGATCGTGCTTCGACTCTCCTTTCTTCTCATTCTTCATCACGATTTCTGTACTACGGCGGCCTCGAGTACAGGCCACTATCGAGTATGGACGATATCTGCGACTTCTATTACTCAAATCTACACGTGGTGTCGGCCGTCCACCAAGCATGGGAGGATGAAGCACGGTCGCTAGAGTCCTTCTGCTGTCTTCCGTCATTCTTTGAGGATAGCGCACATCCCGCTGAGCTGAGTGCAACAAGAGCTAGTAGCGAGGCTGAAACACAAACGCGCTCTCAAGAACCGGTTGATGAAACGACTGCTTCTGTATCTCCTCCTCAGTCTCCTGGCAACGCAAGAACGTCCACCAACTCGTGGCCACCAAAGTCCGTAGTTCCTCCCCATCAGCTTACGATTTACGATGAGCTGGAACTTTGCCCGTACTGTGATGAGCCGCTGCCGAAGCCTATATCGACTGTGCTTGCCAACGCCTTGGATACCGCACGCCCGCAGTCGTGGCAAACGAAACGCTATTCGAACCCCAATGGATGGACGGCGCCTTTCGAGGTTTATGCTGATGTATGCTACATCCATCGTCGACAGTCTGAGGCGCTTGAGACCGGGGAGCCGCGATGGCCTACGGTACTCGATTTCGCGGCTATCCCGGAACGTTTGAAGCGGTACAAGAACATCCTCGATGGTATCTGGAGGCATCCAGAATCGTCTGTCTTCTACAATACGCTGCTTGTATACTATGATCAAATGGGCTATCGTGTAGCCTCTGCGCCTACCGGTCAACAGCAGACGTGCTGGTTGGGACAACCAGGCTAGTACGTATCGACCGCGAGCTGTCCTTTGAACATCCGCTCATCTTCTGGACAGTTATGGGGAGAGAGGAACGACGATGATCCTGCATGCAATAACAAGCATGTACAATGTCCATACTCGTGCGACATCATCGAGGGTATCACAAACATGCTTTTTAATGCTGGTTCTTGTACCCGAAGCTGCGACCTGCCTAATTCAGGAAGACATGAACGTGGATAGAGAGAGGGCGTTGGAGATTCTCGCGGCAAGCAGGAACTGGGGCCAAGCACAGCACCCAGCTGTTCCAGAAGACGATGACCATGTGTTCGCTACGGCAGGAAAGACTCTTCTGCACCCGCTGGACACTAGTTCGACGGCAGACTTGCCTCCCACTGGTTCCGACGAGGGTGATTGCGAAGGCCGCGGAACTCGCCGGGTGAAAACTGCGGACCTTGAGATAACATCGGGTCTTGCTGGCGCCGGTCCTGAGGCATTTGAAGGATCTGAAGAAAGTTTGCTCGAGCGCAGACGGCCCCCAGGTGCTCTAGCACCAGCTCGTTCGACCCATCCTCCGCATCGTGCTGCCATGGACAAGAACATGAAGGTTCGGCCCTCCCGCTCAGAGCACGCACAGTGGGCACCGTCACACCCGCCTGCCTACCTGAAGTCTCCCTCTGCCACTCGAGAGAAAATTGCAGCCTCCGAACCTTGCAAGAGAAGAGCAGGTGATGAAGCCCAAGTTCCAAAGAAACACAACAGGTGCGATTTGTTTCCTCTGCAAACGAGGTTCTTCGCCGGTCACTCATTGGCAACAGATCAGACGTGAGCTGGAGCTTTGGACTTGGCGATGACGATCCTGATTCGGACACGGACTAAACTGCTGAACGGGAACCGAATGTCGCAGATAGAAAGCATACAGAGATTATATATTTACAAGCGTGATGCATATCAATCGGCACCTCATTGCCAGCTGCTGTTCCCCCATCTTCCTGCCCCTAGTTCCACCACTCGATCGACCGTCGAGGAGGAGGTTGAGGCCTGCGAACTGAGGTCAGCTTCGACCGCAA
>KV423940.1:89843-103597 GCA_001632435.1 Calocera cornea HHB12733 | reverse complement strand
TGGAGCAGCAGGGGAGGTTACCCCAATCGACTCGCACCTTGGATACGATATACGACCTCGCTCCTTTGTCCGTCATGACCTCTGCACATCGCAGTCGGCGGGCGCGCTTGCTCCGTGGATCACGTCGTTCAGACATTCGACCTGGATTCTCCTTTTCTCCTGAGATGTACGCGTCGGACGTGGTGAATGTATTTAAACCTGCTGCAGTGAAAGGACCGAGATGAGGAAACTGAGGAGGACGAAGATGATCTGGCTGCATCTGTCGTTGCGCAGTGATCAGAGACAGACCATGCGATAGCACGTGCTCAGTACCCAGAGGGGACGCGGGCGGGGTCCGCGCGAGGAGTTAGTCATCACCCTCAGGCTCGACCCTAATCACAGCCTCGACCGAAACACGAGGTGTCTCGACCCGGACCACGACGTGCCTCGACCCAAGCTCATCAATCATCCGGGTGACCGTCCAAGTACATGTTTTTCTCGACTTTCGCTCAAAGCTCACCGTTCAAGATCAGTACTGACGGACTACTCAGCCTTCTCTCACATATTCTTTCCTGGACGGTCGGCATCTCATCACGCCACAGCTTGCGCCACGTCTTCAATTAGCAGTCGCCAAAACGAAGACCCTTGCCTCAATCTGGAACACCTGAGGATGCTGCCGGATTGGGCTGTGAACGTGACGACCGAGGCGGCGTCGCATCTTATCAACGCCTACATCGCAACCACAAACGATGTCAGTCCCCACGTTCGTTTCTGATCCCCTCTCACGCTTATACCATTGATATACAGAAACGCCTCCTTCGCCTCAGGAGTCTCTATGAAGCAAACCAGGACAACACCTTCATCAAAGGCGCCTGGGACGTGTTCCTGTCTCAGGCGTTGGACCAACTCGAGGCTCTGTATGCGTTTCGAACGGTATGCGTGGGTCGTTATCACTGATACGGCTTTCAGACATATTAACGAGGTCGAAGGCGAGCCGCCTCAAGAGCATCCAAGCCTCACCGTTCAGTGTGGGACGGGCGTGAGCATTCTATCATCTACATTTCCTTACGTTGGTCTTCCTGCGAAAGAACGCAAAGCCTTGGCAAAGCAAGGGAATGAACATCCATGCCTACCGCCATTGGACAAGGATCGCTTCCTTCAAATGGATATTCTGGGGGATGTCCAATACCTAAACCACGCCTACGAGGCACTTTGTGAGCCTGAAGCCTCGTCTTTCTGGGCTGCTCTGATTAGTGATTCAGTGTGGTCTTTCTTTCAATGTACCCGACCAGCGACGCTGCTGCAAGGCACCCTCGATCTTCTTGAGTGCTACTGCCACTCGAAAGCGTTGTCGCCTTCCGCAGGGCATTATCAGCTCATGGAGCCACGCATGTGGTTCTTGGGAGCAATTGCCAACAAGCAACATTGCCTTGTCGACTTGCGGGCGGATCTGCCTGGCTCCCAACAGTCAATCAAGGAGAAGAAGTCAATCGAAGATTACTTTGTCCTGTGTGGTACAACTGCCGCTCCAGGAAAAGTATCGAGAGCGATGGATCAAAACCGGAAGGATGCGATAGCTGGACTCCACCGACGACAGCTGACTGACCTCCTCGGTGAAGAAGACGTGAGCTTCGTTGAGCGGGCGTACGAGGTTCTCCATGGCTACACGGACCGCGTCCCATTCGATGGGCAGAATCTCTCTGGAGGTGCGAAGAATAAGTTGACATACTGTGCTGAGGCCAAGAGTTTCATTGCGTACGTACCAATACCTGCTACGTTCACGGCACCTCTGACAAGACTCTCAGGCTCGGTCGCTTCGCTCGTTCCAGCACATCTCCCGACGCGCTGGGGAAACCTGCGTTATGGCTTATTTGCTTCAACGCGGCTCACCTCCCAGCCCTAGTCAGCGTCGCACTGGAGCAGGAGAAGGCAAATATGGACTACGCTAGCCGGGCTACGATGCTCCTTTCAAAGGCCTTGAAGGAATGCTCGGCAGAACTTTGCCTGCTTTGCCACCTCATCTGGTCGATGCTTACATGGAGACTCCCAGCGCTCAACAAACTGGAGGTCTTCCAGTACTTCTTCAGACGTGGTTGTTATGGAAAATTACAGCCTCTTAATGAGCGAGCTATCAGGAAGTACATCGATATAAACGGCAATGACTATGACAAACGAACGGCGGAGGAGAACATACCCGCTTCTGGCGGGAAGGGGAAGAAGACAGTGGGAGGGGGGAAGGCTTCGGGAAGTCGTGGAAAGGGGCGAGCGGTGACAGCTGGGGAGCCAGACACGGATGTCGTCATGTCATCTCCGGGGATCGAGGGAGGTGAAAGGGCGGAAGGTCCTATAGAGGTTGAGGGTGACGTCGAGATACAGGCTTTGAAGAAGCAGTCGCGTCTTCGAAAGAAGATTGTAACGTAGAACCCCATCATGTATCAGATAGACTGAGAGCTCCATGGGTACAGCCCAAACCGCTCGAGTGCCTTCTCCCGGCATTGCTTCAACCCGTGTACAACTTCTTCATAATCCATCGCGCGAGCCAGATCCGCATCGACGATGTCGCTGTTTATCCGGCAGCAGGGCCTGTAGCGCACAAGCGACCTGTTCAACTTACGCCCAGCTACTTTGACGAAAACATCTAAGCTCCAATGACCGCATGCGTCCCCTTGGGATATTCGATATACCAGTGAATAGTCGTCGAACTTGATACCAGCAGTGATCTCCTGACTGGGAGACGATCGGTTGTACGATAACGGGCTCGGAATGCCTGGCACTCCATAACCACGAACGAGAGCGACGAAGGCGCCGCGGCCAGGCTGTAAATAGGCTCCGCGGATGGTGCCGGTGATGTTCTCGTCGTTGTAGATCGATATGTCGCCCGGAGACAAGGATGGACGCGTGCCTCTTCCTCGAGTCAGAGAGGGTGACGGACAGCAGCGCATACGCATACTCCAGGCCTGTGCACATGTTATGTTTAGTTTGCCGGACTAAAACTAGGAGAATGTACGAACCAAAACTTCTTCCACTTCAAGCTCCGTCAACGCTTCTGCACTCTTCGTTGCCCAGGACGGTCGCCCTCCTTGGTCAACGATGGCATGCTGGCCCTGCGGCGTGAAGGTTACGTCCTGTGGAGTGACGACATCACTCTTCCATGCCCTTTCACGATCACCCCCCTGCCTAACATGATCCCCATTTTGCAACAGGAAGGCGACAGTCGAATACCGCTGTGAAACGATGACAGATTTCTCTGCGTTTTGCGCGAGCACAAGATCGCAGTGTTTCAGGGATCCTACGGTCCCGCTTCGATACATCTCGATCGATGCGTTATCTGCGGCATCCAGCCGTTTCCGCATGATGGAGAGCTCCACCAAAGTGCCATCTTTGTCACTGACTTGAGCTTGCATCCACACGACGTGTTTGCACTCGTCATCGATGTTGAGTGCGCGCAGTTGTAGACCGTTTTCGAGCGGTACAGTCCATATGTTCTCGACAGAATACCTCGGTCCATCGCCTTGACGCTGGTGGAGAACAAAGGCTTTCATGCAATGCCCGTCCTTAAGTACGAAGGTGGCACTTCCTTGGTCGGCGGCGCTCGTATGGCGGATAGCCGCGAACCAAGCTTTATGTATGCCGAGTTCTTCAACGGTGACGCGCTGCGTTGGGGGAAGGACCTCGTCCTTGTCAGGCGTGAGGCAAGCCTGCTCGATTCCGGTTTGTTTGTAGATATAGATTGCGGCGGTACTGATGACACATAAGCCGTCTTCGATGTATTCTGCAGCCATTATGATCTCCTGTTGATATCATTAGAATTGGAAACGAGTGATGAGATTGAGGAAGCGCACTTCAGAATCGAAGTCCAGCCGGCAATGCTCTCGCTTGCTCCAATCGAAGACGCATAAATCTACTTCTCCATCGTAGAGCCCATGAGCCGAATACCTTCCGTTGAAGGCAATCGTGCCGGCGACCTTGTCGCGTGAGTTCAATACTTCAAGTCCATGATCCGTCATTTTCACATGGTAAGTCGTACTCGGACTGGTTACCGCTGCGCCATCATAATCGAGGTCTTGAAAAATATCTTCACAGGAGATGATCATCGAGAGATCAGGCAGAGCTGTGCCATGGGTCGCGCCCGAGCACACGGCGAGTCGCGACGAAGGCATTATAACCAACTTCCGTTCGACGAAATCGCCGGGCTCGACGGACGCGCCCGTGTCCAAGACCCCAAGGGTGCCATCCGACGTCCCTCGCATCCACCATTTGCCGTAGTTCGTCTGCCAAACGGTGTGGCCTATTTGCGGACTGCATAGGCGATGTAGCCGGATCGGCGCAGTGGTCGAAGGCTCAGCGATGGTCGAACCTTCCGGAAGCCCAGCAGTGAACTCCTCTCTCCTCCTGGTGGTATCGTAAATATCCTCGTTGACCGGTGCTGGCGGTTCTTCTTGCGGTTGGCTAGTGGAAGGTGATGTGTGTTTCGGTGTCGGAAGGCCATATACATAGGGTTTCTTGGTCAATCGAGGATCCTCAAGTGCGTCCTCAGCTGGATCGCCTCCTGAACTACCCTGCCTGGGCCGCTTTGATACGCCAGCGAAGGAGTCATCGGATTCATGTGCCACAATGGTGATAGAACCCTCATCGTGGCAAGATGCCATACTTTCGTCACCTGAACTAGACATCGAGGGGAAAGTGATATGGTCGCTGACAGCAAGGAAGACAGTTGAGGGTTTAAGGGGGCTCAATCCCAGGGAATCGGATGCAAAGATGGTCTTGGTCCCAAGTCGATGGTGTTTCTGAATTGCTGCCGAGGTCAGCTGGCCAGCGTTCAATTGAAAGACCCAAGGGCCGCTGCGCTTACTATATCATGTACGGTTGCCGGTAAATTTGCTTCCGACCGTCTGACGGCAACAAAAAAGAAGCCCCAATGGCCCGGGGGCAGTCTTTTCCGGTCCATCGGAGGTTATCACGACGTAGTATGCCCCTAGAAGAGAGTGAACATGTCTCTGTCCAAATGCGGGTTGATGAAGAATGTCTCGCAGGTATCAAGAACGTTCGCTGATGTCCAAGGCACAGTATTTTGTAATGCTGGTTGCAGCATGCATACTCGTCGGAATTTCCGTAGTTCCACCACACTTGCCACAGGACGCCCATGTGCTCCGCGCAGCTTTTGCACCAGGTACAGGCCAGACTCGTCGCGTCTGTTTTGCGACGGTTTGGTGAACCATTCCACGTAGGCAAGAGGCTCCGAGAAGTCAGCCCCAAATAATGATTTGCCCTCCCCCTCTGGCATTCGAAACATTAGCCTGACACGCGCGACTTGAAAATCTACAGTCACAAATGAGTAGCATTCTGGTACTCGGGATGGAGATATCGTATCGCACCCCAGATTTTGCTTCCCTTAATGCGGTCGTCCGATATCAGTACCGTGTCGAAGCGAGCCGGGTGATCTGACTGTAGTCGTCTTTCTCCCTTTGATCGAGCCCGACAAGCATGCACCACCGAGACATGAACCGACTCCTGACCTGTTGCGTCGGGTGACTTCACTCGGGATGGATTCTCCAAAGTGCATTTGCTCCATGCCATAACATGACCAAATCTCATGGCCGTTGGATTCTTCTCCAGTCTGTGACTTCTGGTTTGGGCCCCCCGCTTCTCGGCAAAGCGGCGAAGCGCTTGGATGATGTCTACACAGCCCCAGCTGGACTCTTCCACGAGTTCTCTCAGCGTTAGCGCCGTAAATGTCGGCTTTGAAGTCAACGATATGCACGTCAGAGTGCTACTGCGCTCATGGCTCTCCCTGGTATCTTTCTCACCGCCTTCTGTGTGTGTCTCGGGTGCTGCTCCTCGACCCTCACTTTCTGCAGATTGTGAGCCGTACATCGCCAAATTATACTGAATGACGAGTACGCACCATGACGCCTCCAAGCCACTGTCGCATCGAACGCGCTCACCGCCTCATCCCGCGATAACCAGATGGTCATCTCCTCAAACGCAGTGTCTTCTCGCCCACTACTCTCACGGAAGGCTCTCTTGACATTCGCGTGCAGTTGCTCCATGGTCGATGTGTTGAAGTTATCCAGTGCACCCCCTTCAAGAATGGATTCCATGTAATGTACAAGTGAGTGGAGCTTGGGTATGCGGAAAAAGTTCTCTAGGAACACAGGAGTTTAGTGGTCGGGTGCACATGCTGTCGCTAGGGAAACACTCACCATCGACCTCTTCATCTCCATCTTTCCTCCGCCTAGCCCCAAGCTTGACGAAGGCGTGCTTGTTGGCGTGAAAGGTCAGCAATGCCTTGCGTAGCAATACGACGCTCTGTTCCGAGTGACACCCTAGTGACGCTAAATAATAGAAGTCCATGAGCGCCCCACTAGCCCGCATCATCGACGTGCCCAATTCGCCGGCCTCTTTCAAGGCCCTCGATCCGCATAACAATCCAAAGAGCACCCGTGCCATGTCCTTATATTCTTCGCCTGTCATTTGAGCCAGGGTTGTAATACCATGTTCGAAGAATCGCGCGCCGTGTGTGGGTGGGAGAGACTGGAAACCCATGTCGAGCGCCCTGGTACCCATTATGTCGGTAATCCATCCAAGTAGATGCTTCAGCATCCCTTGCAGAAGCTGATGCAAAATGTCGGGAAATAAGGCGAGATGTATCTGGCAGTGCGGAAGCTTGGCAAAGAATGGGTCAGGCACTGGTGTCAAAGAAAGCGCTTTGATGACAGTCATGCCAGATCGTAGCTTGCCCTTCTTGGTATGCGTCGACGGATTGTATTTCAGCTGAGTGAGAGCGTGTTGGGTGTTGTTGTGTGTGTCGCGGTCAACGGCTTGCTCGGGCCCTGTGGAGGAATGCAGGGTAGCAGTTGGCTCCTGGATCTCTCCATCCTTCAGGACCTTTGAAAGTAAGCAAGTGGTCACCTTCTGATCACGAATATGACAGGGATGGGCATATTGCTCATCATCGAAAAGATCTTCTTCCCCAGTGAGCTCGAGTCCGACGTGGCGGTAATTGATGCTACCACGAGGACAACGCAGAGACATAGTGCAGGCGACTTGACCTTGCTCTGGGTAATCGGCTACGTACGCCGACAAGAAAGGATAGCAGAGACGTAGAGCACCGTCCCCTGATTTCAGATGGATTCCGGTAGTTCCAGGTCCTACGATTGGTTCCAAGAGATGGGTGAGGCACTGGTGAAAAAGACGTTGGCGCGCGATTCGGCACTTCTCTTCACTCCATCGAAGACCACCAAACTTGTTTGTGGGCAAGAGCGCAATGGGAATGATGGCTTTCTGAGAAGGGCATCTTCGTATAGCTTTTGGAAGATTTCCGATGGTGAGATAGACTGGATATCCGTACCGGTCACCAGTGTGTTGAGTAAGCAGAGTCTTGTCACTTCCTATAATCAGGGGGATGACTGCACTTCCTGCAGGAAGCTGTGTCTGTCATTGACCAAGTGTCAGCAATGAAACAATGCAAAGAATCTGGAGCACATGCTTACTTGGGTGCGCCACCACCAGTTACCAGTCCACATCTCAGAGAGCAGTCGATATTCCTTTTTGTCATCGATATAATGGCGCTCCGGGGCAAAACGCAGATGGGCAGTGAACCTTGGATCCCCGACGAGTGCCGTCACGACTTCCATCACATCTCTATGCCACATCACCGCGGTGTCTTCGGTATCTGCCAGGCCGAATTCCGTTCGAGTCCATCGAAGCTTTGAAACAGGCAGGGCAGAGTCAATGAGCATGTGTAGCTCCCCAATATTCTTGAAGGAGAGACCCAAGAGAGATACTAGCTTTAACAGCGTTTTAGTGAACTTGTGTGCACTTCGGAGAAAGACTATAAGAACCTCGGGATCCAGCAAACGATTTGCCGCCGCCTGGCTGGGGCATTCCTCCAAAAGCCACTTTCCCACACACCAATCGACACGAGAGCGAAAGGGCTGGTAGATGTTACTACCGGGTACACCCTTTCCAGGATTGCTTGGAGGTGAAGAGCTCGGCAGGGGCCGCCCGGCGGGAGGAAGAAATTCCTCAATCTGGCGTGCATTGCGTCCCAACGGAGAGAATACATCTTCATCCTCCTCTATGGGCAATGCCTGAGACCCCTTAAGGGAAACTGTCGGACTTCCATTGCTGCAAGGAACGCGATCTGGCCGGAGGGGATCGACGAGAGCGGGAAGAGGGAAAGTTGCACTTGGTGTTCTGAAGTCTTCCTCTTGCGCGCGCTTCATTGGTGTATATAGCAAGGTACAATTGGATGCTGCATGACACGCAGTTAATTTTCGATGGGAGACATGGCGCTGGAGTCCTTCTGCATCCAGGAAGTCTTTGCCACAGCCGGGGCAGAGGCGCATGAGGCCGGTGATAGGATCTACAGCAGGGCACATTAGGAACAGCCAGACTCGCTCCATCGGACATCATACTTCTTTAATTGTACTCCTAGGGTTCTCCGCTAGGATTCACCAGAGCGTACCGAAGGTTACGACGTATCGTATCCAGGATTGACACTTGGCTTATCTATGCTGGCGCCCTGTAGACGAGTCGAACTTGCTTTAAGATGAGCGCCTCGGCAGACTACTCGTTGGAGTCGAGCAAAGCGGAATGCCTAAAGTAGATGGTTGATCCGTACACGTGTGACCACTGAGTCTTTGGACAACTAGCAAGGGAACAACTAGAAGGAAGAGGACCGGTATGGGTAAAGGAAGGAGGGCCTCGTAATTTTCCAAACCATCAAGTCGGAAGTAAAGAACGTCGTGTTCCGCTCACTCCGTTCCAGCCCCTCGGCTCGATCGCGGGCAAATCGGGACCTTCGACTTTCCGGTAATATGGGATTTCGTAGTATAGAACTGTCGGCATGAGGCTTCGGGGACAATATACTTTAAGGATCTAGTACGACGAAGGTGTTCCTGGGATGTCTACGGAGGAGACGAACAATACCTCAGGACAGAACCAAGTTGAAAAGACTCTACTTGCGTCGCTGCGGTCTTGCTCTCTTGGCCGGTACCAAGGTCGGAGATTGGTTGAACCTTTGAGGTCTTTGAATGACGCGATTCGACACCGTGGAGCGGAGTACATCTCCGTCTGAGCTTGGCGGAGGGCCTGACGACCCGGGCGTGGCTGGCGCCGGTCGAACATTTGGCATTACACCTTCTTCTGACCCGTCGTCCACACGCAGTCTGGAAAGACTGTGGTCTCCTTGTTCGGCTTGTTCCCGTTCAGAAACAGAAGGAGAAGAATCATGTGCAGTCTTCGATATCTCCATGAAGAGTGTCCTGCTATTGTCGGCCTGGAGCACATGAAATACTTGGGCAAGGGACTCTTCCGAGCCTTGATCCACGCACGACGTCACGTCGACTGCACCAGTGCCGCTTTCACCCGGCTTCTCCACCACATCGTCGCTCCTCACAATGGAACCCTCGATGATGGGTGGCGAGAGCCTGGTAGTACAGGGCATCGGTTGCTTCGCAGGCGAGGACATCGGTGTCATGGCCTCTTGGTACAAGCAGAGCTGTCCGTCCGATGTAGTCTTCTGTCCGAAAGCGAGCTTCTTGCGCTTGGCGGCAGTTGATGGCCTCTCTCCGTTCTCCGTAGTAGCTGGGGGTCCCTCGGTCGAGACCCCAGAAGACAGGCATGATACTCCCGAAGGCAAAACCGGGCAAGTCTGGAGGTGGAGGGTTGTAGCCGCTGCATCCGCTTCGGAGTTGAGACCAAGGCTGACGCTCTGTGGGTGAAGCTCTACTAAGGTTGCCCATAAGAAAGTGCACTAGGTATAAGAGGGCTAGAATGCCTACCGTGACTCTCTCCATGGCAGTATTCGTCTGTAGTGACACCCTCTGCCCGCTCCGATTCCGGGGAGACAACAGCGGATAGATGTGGCATAGTGCTGTGCGGCTGCTTACGCAAGTTCGGAAGAATCTGGGACAGCTCTCGCCATGCACTTCCGGTCTGTGAAAACAACAATTCCGGTAGCTGTGGTACTGCGTGCGTCGTTTGTGGGGCTGTTGGCGAATCGAGATGTGATGGAAAGATTTCAAGCGACGGATCCTCGACTGGAACACTAGGTGTAGACGGCTTCTCACAAGGGTCGGGCAGAATGTTGCTCGAATCGGACCACAGGAAAGACTCGTGGATTCCATCCTCAATACTAGATCGAGGCTCTCTTGGTGCGCAGGAGGGTAGGTGTCCCATGAATTCCTGATGAGCCAGCTCGGCTTCCACAGCAGCATTGAGATCCATACTCAGATCTTGGCTGTTCCCCGTAGTCGGTGAATCAGAGCAAAGAACGCTTTGGCTGCCCCAATGCGAGTTCGAGTTTGGAAGAGGAGGCGCTTGGTCAGCTTCTGTAGCTGTATCCAGTCGTGCCATCAGTGGGGTGATATAGTCGATAGGCGAGCGTTCTTCATGTGTTTTGAACCCACTGAGGGCCCTAGAACTTCATATTAGCCATGATTCTATCTCAAAGCTGGAAGCGCACGTACAGTCCTTTTCGCAGAAGATCGTCCATGAGGTGATGGTAAGTGTCGGGCCACTTGCGGGAGAACCTTTGAGCATTCCTGGAATGCTCCTGATACGGTATGACCCAGTGAGAGGCGGAGAACTGATGCGATGCACTGGCTTTGTGTACGCCAGTACTCCATTGCGAGAGGCTCGCCTCGATCTACCATATACGGGCATAAGAATGAAGGTCAGACATGAGAACTAGTCATCAGTCCTTACAGCTGTAATGGGAAGCGCCAACAGGGCAGGATTCTTAGCAGAAAAGGTGTCTCTGTGCGTGACCCCTTCGCTCTTCTGGTTCTTGTAGTAGCCTCGACAGAATACTTCACCAATGATGGGATGCTCGTAGAGCAGGCGTGGCTTCTCCGTCTACAACTCATGATGAGCCGATGACACATCTCCTCCAGCGGATCCACGTTACCTTTCCGTTGCTGTCCTTAAGATGGCAATCCTTGAAGAGAAAGCGATACTCTTCCATTAGATAGGCAACCTCCTCCGCGACGCGATCCGGATCGCCAATAACGGGTTCGATAAAATAATGCCTCACAGCGGAATCTGCAATGCTCTTGATCTCCCCCCGAAGTTGTGATTGCCGCTGTAATACCTGTGCCACCATAAGCAAAGTCACGCGCTCAGAGCTGGAGCTTACGATGTCCTTGATATTTTCACGGTAAGCACGTGACTTCTTGTAGCGCCCCGCATAATGGCTTTGGTACAACCCGAGCTCCTCCGTAACGTCTTTGAAATCTCCCGCCACCCACTCTTGACTTTTGTCCGCGGTCGGAAAGGCGTTTTCCGAAGCAAGCTTCACGCGATAACGATGATTCAGCTGATTAACGATGCTGTGAGAACAGGGGGAGAGCTCTCGCATCCGAGCATGGCTTCCGGTTTTCCGGCGAGATCGCTGGTCTCTAGGCTCTGATTCGGACTCGCTCTGAAATGAATCGGATGCAGAGTCCGAATTCCTATGATCGACTGGGTCGGGTTTTCCTTCAGCGGCACGAGGACCGGCTCGTCGGGTGTTACCGCTGGTGCCAGTTCGCGATGAACGAGGTTTCGATCGCGTCTGTTGAGGGCGTATTTGCGAAAGCTTCCCCCGTCTTCCCTTGGAGGGAGAGACTGAGTACGAAGACACAACGTGATACTGTCAACGCCAGATCAGTTCAGAGACTTCCCAAAGGATCAATTAACTCACATAAATACCGTCCTTGACAGCCGGACGACGCTTGACAGCTTTGGCGGCGTTTTTAGTCTGTCGAACGCCTTCGTAACAGAACTGGTTACCAGGTATTTCTGCTATATTGTGACAGGCACGTACGAGGAAACTCTGTTTCTGACCCCGAAGACTCTTCTTCCCACACACAAGATTCTTTCTGCCAATGATCAGACAACATTTCAGTTTGATATCCGTCCGGGCTGATATGGCGCAAGTGGTGTCTGTCAGCAGGCTTGCGGGTACGTCGGTTGCCTTGCCGATCAATTGAAGGGTCTGGCGGGGCTCTGCGATGCTGTGAGGGATACGCCCGATCAGCTCCACCAACAAAGTGGACCCTTCGACCGACTGTGTCCGTGGAAGCTGAGTAGCGCTCTCCGCGATGGTTTTCCCCAGTCGAGCGAGGAGCAACAGACGCCTCACTTGGCAGTCCCAACCCGTCATACTCTGTGTCTTGTTCCGATTGAACGAAATCAGACAGATCTACGATTTTATTAGCACCGCGAAGAGGCCACGCATGTAGCTGGCGCACCGAGGCTTTCTGCACTCTCTTTCCTTTTCCTCGAAGTACCTGCACCTCTGTTCCAACGACTTCTCCCTGAAACCATAGATCTATCATCCAACACGCCTAGAGGTGGCATTCAGTAGAGAGGCATAGTGTAAGTTGGTTTGAGGAGCTGCAGACCTGGGATCTTGGACGATAACCCAATTCGAGCCATGATGTGTGTAGTAGGCCGCAGCCGACGACGTGAAGGTAGGATGTAGTGGCTGATAGCCTTCACCGTGTACAAACGTCGCTGTCGCAATATGACACGAGGATAAGTCTCAAGTCTCTGGAGAAAACGAATAGTACGCACTCACGTTGTACCTTCCTGCCCCTGCTCCGTCCTTCTATTAATGCACAAACTTTGAACGGAAAGGTGCCCACGGGCGAGTGTAAGCTTAGAATGAGTGTACCAGACGTTCGATATGCACAAGGGCCAGAGAAGAGAAATTTGTGGGAAGACAGAGAGCCAGAGGTAAAGGTTGCGTAGAGGACACGAAAATTCTTACATGGGTCTCCGCTTTGATGGTCTAGTGGGGTCTACAGCGTTCTACCGGAAGTATTGTGGATCTACACCAGTCTACACCCGTAAATTGTTCTGGGACCTCCATCCCCGGTGTCGTCAGCATGTTTGATAGTGTACTGCATTGGGCATAAAGTCTTCATGGATAATTCTGGGAAGATGTTCTTCAATAATTGCGATGACGTTCCCAGTCGTGTTGTACATGTGATACGCTCCAGACCCCTGCACCGTGGTAAGCCACTTTCTGAGCACCTGTATGTGTGGTTGATGAGTGACATCTCTTTCACTATTTCCATCCATATATGTAAGGCCATACATAAAAGGTTCAAAAAAATCAGATTCTTCATCCTGCGGTAATCTCGCAATCTTGATCGACCCCTGCATCTGCCAGGTCGCGTTCGCTCTCCCAGCCCAACTGTCTCCGGTTCTCATTCCATGCCTTGATCAGCTTGGCGGCTCGTCTGATTGCTCCGATCCACCTCACGCGACTACAGGTGTGATGATCCTCGCTCCGCTGATAGCTTCGATCAGTCTGCATCGACTGACAATTTCAAGATGTATCGTTCACCTGGTACCTCACTCGACTGACAGCAGCTTTGAGCTGCGTCCTTCGTGTATCGTTCGACTGGTGCCTCGACCATGCTCGACTGACAGCCATGTTCAGCTTCCCTCAACTGAAATCTTCGAGCTGCATCACTCGACTGATAATCTCGATCAGCAAGCTTCTTGACTGACAGCCGTCATCAGCCTGGCCCTACTGAAAGATTCGATCAGCCTGCATCGACTGACAACTTCAAGATATATCGTTCGATTGGTACCTCGACCAGCCACCTCGACCAGCCACCTCGACCAGCCATGCTCGGCCGACAGGCGTAACCAGTCTGCCTCGACTGACAGCTTCGAGCGGCGTCGCTCGTGTGCCGTTCGACTGGTACCTCGACCATGCTCGACTGACAGCCGTAATCAGTCTCCCTCGACTGACAGCTTCGAGCTGCGTCGCT
>KV423940.1:0-89443 GCA_001632435.1 Calocera cornea HHB12733 | reverse complement strand
GTGTGCCGTTCGACTGGTACCTCGACCATGCTCGACTGACAGCTGTAATCAGTCTCCCTCGACTGACAGCTTCCAGCTGTGTCGCTCGTGTATCGTTCGACTGTTGCCTCGACCATGCTTGACTGACAGCCGTAATCAGCTTCCCTCGACTGACAGCTTCGAGCTGCGTCGCTCGACTAATAATTTCGATCAGAATTTGCTCGACTGATAGTCCCCATCGCTTTCCCACTGTCCACACGTTGAGGGTGCCAAGTGCATGGGAATTCGGCAGTTGGGACCAGCTGCGAATGAGGCGGATCCTGTGCTCCACTGGCACATTACATACTGTAGAAAGACATTTCCCTCGTCCTGCCGTAGTCTCAATTGATCGCGCACTACCGTCTTCGCTCCACTTCGCACTACGTGCTTGCTCACTGGCAGCTCGTACCTCAGGCGCTGTTGGTTAAATGTTGAGGGGGTGAGTGCTGATGCGTGAAGCTGGGTGACTCAGCGCAACCGGCTGTCGATTGAAAGAGGAGTTGTAAGCCGTCTGTCAAAGAGTTGCGGTGTGCCACGATCGCAAATGTAACCTCGTGCAGTTCTGCTTGCTAGGAAAGAGCCCGATGATGCGCAGAAAAGGACTAGAACGGGAGACTCTACCACAGATGCCACATTTAAAACTCCCAGGGCAATCAGGGTCTCCGAGCTGGCGATCAAACAAGCGCTACTGATTACCGCATCTGCATAGAAAGGAAGACACTATACTAGTGTTGTACCTCTGGAGATGGACTCTCGTGCGGATCTTGACGATTGACAAGTCCTATTGATAGCCATATTCAAATGCTACCACTGATCAAGGAGACAGGTTGAACTTTAGCGCCTTCGCTTTCCGGCTGCGAAGACCCTCAATACATAAACCTCGGACAAAGAGCAAGACGCGAACCCACCAGCAGCTCTTGGTCCACTCCGCCCTAAGTCCGTCGAACGCATGGAGAGATTGGTGCTTGAGCGTTTTCAACCAGTGCCTCATCTCCGCATATGTGTCTTCCACTTCGTTGCTGGATCTCTTCTCGATGAAAGAACCACTGGTGTAGCAAGAAAGGGCATGATCAATCTGGAAACATACATGAATACAACACTAGTGCGTTCGAATATCACGAACCGATGCCATCGCAAATGCGCCCAAGGATATCGGTGGCGGGACCAGTAAGTCTTGATACTCCATCTCCTCGCCACAACCGGGGGAAGCGCTGTAGCACATGCTGTGCATGAGCTTAAGATGTGCTTCATGAAGATAGCGACCTGAGCATGCGGAGTTATCCTACATATAGGATTATAGGGATCGTTGAAGTAGAACCAGTGAAAGACATACACTTAGACAGTTGAAGTCCCGATAGATAAAGTGCGCGTCCTTCCGGAGGTGCGCCACACCCTTTCGAAACTGATTGCGTAACCTCGATTCCTCTTGGAGGAGCCCAACCTCGCTTCCTCTTCGGTTCTCTTTGGCGGCTTCTCTGGCCAAGTCTTCTGCTCTGTCGTAAAGGTCGAATAAGTCCGGATACGATTCATGTACGATTTTCTTGGCTTTAGTCTTGAATCGTCCTCGGAGCCAATAAGCTGTATTCCGGATCTTAAGAATCGTCAGCATGAGAGGGCTTGTGACAATAGGTAGCTCGTACTAAGTTACGATGTCCGGGGTAGAACTTGCACTCGATTCGTGGTTTTGCAGGATTGGCACAGTCCGCTTCTTGATTGGCCTTCTTGATTGCCCAACGGATAAAGCGTTGTTCTTGCTTCTTTGTTGGATACATTCTCCACCGGAGCAGGCACATTTTGTACCATGTCTTCGCCCGTTGTAGTGTCCACTGCATTTCGAGGGTATAGGAAGAAAGATTAGTGCCTTGCGGATCAGTTGCAGGCGGGGGCCAGACACTCCAGTATTTATGCGCTTTGGGATTGTGCGATGTAATCGCCGTCAACGTAGAGTCATCGATGTCGGACTGAGACTCCTCATCTACATCGGATACCAGTTCTATTCAGATCGTGAGCAGGAGGTCTGAAGCGATTGCATGATTCTTACCGTCACTTGAGTCGGATTCGCTGTGTACTGTTATGACCTCCACCCGTCGACGCTTGAACGATCGCCCAGTGTTATTAGCGCCTTCCTCGCCTCTTGCCTGTGGGACCTGATAAATGCTTAGAATTATGAAATGCAGCATAATTCAACCATACGGAGTGCGCTGCTGGCGATCTGAATCTCTTCCTTCGCATTGGCATGCCTGCATCTTCAGAGGCGGATAGATTGGTCGCGACCGACACTAGAGTATGGGCCTTTGCGCGCTGAGACGGTGAAGCTGCTAAAGACAGTGATCGCGATGACCCCGATGACTTGGTTATCTCGGATGTACAGCTTTGTTCCGAGTATGTCGAGGAGGAGTCCTGCGATGACTCGGCAGTGTGTAAGTTGATAGTAGTTGGCGATGATGCTGCGGGCTCTTTGGAATTGCTGTCATGGTCGTTCGCAGTCGCTGTGAACTGGTTAGCGTGGTGGATGTTTCAGAGTCTGGTGCACGCACCAACCCGCAACGGCCAGATCTCTCGCTCCTGGTGCTCTGCATCTTGGCAGACCACGGTTAGATCGCAATCGTCGCCGTTACAGTGTTCATTTGACTGATGTTGACCGCTGGTCGATAATTCGTGTAGCATAGTTGAAACACCGGCGGCAACTCCCTGAAGCCTAACCCATTCCATTGAGCTCAAACCACGTGCAGAAGGAGAACAGGTTCACAGTGACCACAATTGGCCGAATGGGGAGGGGAACGCAGTCGCGGTGGAATCGAGATGGACGGATCTCGCGCCTGCGGCCCCGGCCTGGCACGTGGCGCGCAGCTTTGTACATGAGGCCGTGCTACCCTCATGGGTCTGGCGCATCGCCTCCACCCATAGCGCCCATAGCGTCAGGCGTCCCAATATAGAGCGGGTCTCGGGTTCAGAGCACCGCATAGCCACCAAGGTCTTGCATACCGTTATGGTAGGGTCTGAGCTATTGGTAGGCCAGGGGATTTACCGATGGAACGTGCGGGTGCGTCGTCATATGCGGGGAAACAAGGGTGCGGGCTGTGGTGTCCTCATCGCGATCTCGAATGGAGCACGCTCGGCTGGGCTGGCGTACGCCTCCCGGCTACCGGCCAGGCCGCTCCTCCTTTGGGCCACTGGGCTGCGCGATCGCGATCGCCCTGCGCACCTATAAGTGCGCGCCGTGAGCATCGGACTGCACTGCGACTGTCATTCCTGACGTCCAACTTCACACTCGGAACAACAACAGTCGGACAGCATGAAGTACCTCACCGCTGCCGCGCTACTCGCCGCTTCTGCGACTGCTCTGGCCGCTCCTGGCGCTGGCGTCGAGCGAAGGGAGCCGGTGTTCAGTATCCTCCCTGCGGACGGGTTTGAGAGTGTCGTCGAGGGTGGGTTCGAGAGGCTTTGGGAGGGCGTGAAGGGAGGTTGGGCGAAGGTGGAGCAGCTCTGGTCGACACATGAGGATGCGGTTCAGGTGCAGGACGGCGGCGGGTTCAAGGAGAAGACAGTCTACCAGATCCTGGCCGAGGACGAGCAGTACGCCCTTCCCCTCCTCCCTTCCTAACCCGCCCGGCTGACCACCCCCTCCGCGCAGGTTCTCCAAGTTCTTCTTCCTCATCACCCAAGACCCATCCACAGTGACCTACCTGTCGACCTACTCCGGCCCATTCACGCTCTTCGCGCCCACGAACGCTGCTTTCCCCACCCCTTCGCCGCACCAGCTGCCGCTCGAGTTCGGCAACCCCCTCGCGCTCGAGACGCTCCACCGGTACTTCACCGCGCACCCGCAGGGGAGCGGCTGGGCACACAAGGCCGCTGTGAAGATCGTCCATGCGCTCGTGCAGTATCATGTGCTCCCGCACGAGGCGTACGCGCTTGCCCAGCTCGCCGAGAACAGCACAGCGGGCACGGCGCTGCACGTTCCCGGCTCTCTCCTGGGCGCCGCTCAGAGGATCAAGCTCACCCCCGGGTTGCGGCCTTTCCCCACCATCCAGATCAACTTCGCCGGGCACATAGTCGCCCCCGACAAGAAGGCCAGCAACGGCATCGTACACGGGGTGAACCGGGCCCTCCAACCCGGGTTGAGCGCAATGGAGCAGCTGTACGGCGTGCCGTGGCTCTTCCCCTTCGCCCACTCGGAGGCACCGTGGTTCCTGGAGGTCACGGCGGGCGCACTGGCGCGTACGGGGCTCGATAAGGTCGTCAGCCACAAGCCGGTGTTCCACCGTCCGTCGGCCTCAGCCTTCGACTTTGCCACGGAGGAAGAACAGTCCATTGCACTCGCCGCTGCCTTCCTCACTCAGGATGAGGACCTCTCGCTGCCCGGCCTCTCGTGGACCGGCAGCCCCGCCCTGACAATCTTCGCCCCCTCCAACAAAGCGTGGTCGCGCCTCCCGCCGCGACTCAGCCAGTGGCTGCACTCTCCCTGGGGCGAGTGGGCGCTCGAGAAGCTGCTGAAGTTCCACATCGTCAACGGGACGGTGCTGTTTGCCGATTGGGTGCATCCGAAGCTTTCTGGTGTGTCCCCCAGTGCCCGGGAGGGCGAGGAGGGCGAGGGCGAGGGCGGGGAGGCGCTCTGGCCGAAATACGACTACACGGCGCTCCTTCCCACGCTGCTGGGGGCGAACCACACGCTGCCGATCCACGTGAACAAGCGGCCCGTCCTGCGCCTGCCGCCCCCGGGCGGGGAGAGGGAGGTGGCCGCGTACCATATGTGGGCCAAGGGCGTGCCGGTGGCCGTGCTGGACGTGCCGGCGAGGAACGGCGCGGTGCAGGTGGTGGAGTGGGTGCTTAACCCGCTTGGGGGGAGGAATGGGACGAGCGGGCATGGGCTCGAGGAGGGGAAGGGGGAGCAGGAGCAGGAGGGCGAGGGCGAGTGGGACCGGTGGGAGGACTGGTTCGTCAAGTGGGCCAGGGAGGCGTGACCCCGCTGCCCAACCGCACCCGAAGATGTCTGCAAAAGTGCAAGCGCCGCTCATCCCTCCAAGACGACACAACAAAACAAACAAACATCAGTATCTGTATGTATGTAAACCCTGGTTAGCTAGAAGACGTAGTATGCAACGTATTCCGAGAGAAGAGGGAGTCATGTCCCCACCGTTCAGTGGCTATGCCGTTTCTCCGCTGCTCCGAGATGGGCCCTCGTGCGGCGATGGACCCGCTGTGTGAAAGCGGTGTCTCGGCTGCGCAGCCCAGTCTAACGCAGCGTATGTCGGACAAAACCCTACCCACGGAGGCTATACTGTCGGGTACTCGCCTATACCGTCCCATACCGTCCCATACTGACGGTACACGGCGGTATCCATCCCGTACTCGCAGTCTCGCTCCTGGCCCGTCCAGACGCTTCCGTATCCTTTAGCTCCCGTCTCCGTACCCACCGGTACTGCCCCGTACCGACGTGGACCCACTCATACCGACAAAATTCCTTCTATTGTTCCCGCCGGCAACAGATTGCGCCATGCCGGACCCCGTACTGTCTGATACCCGCGGTATCCACTGTTTTTATTTTCCCGCCCTTTTCTCCTTTGGTGTTTTCCGTACCCCCGTCCCGCCCCGCGTTAACTCTTTCTGGGGTCTGCCAGTCCTTTATCATCGATCTATTTACCTTCTCCCCCTTGATTATTTCTCAGCCATTTATTGGGTGTCACATGTCTTCCTTGTTTTGCTATCCCCAACGGACACCCTACCCCTCTGTGATCTCCTCTGTTTCGTCCATCTCCCCTTGACTTTCTCCCCTTTCCCCTCCCTTGCCCAACGCACCATTCTCTCCTTTTTAGTATCCAGCCGCTACCTTCTCGCTCCGCCTCTGCGATTTCACCACCCCATACTGCTCCGTATGTCCAGCACCCCGACCATCAGTACCGTGCGACACTTTGTCCATGCCTGCTGTACCCCTCTATCTCACCCGTCTCCTACGAGCTCCCATTGCGTCTGCTCTTGCTACGTTCTCCCCCAAGACCACTCCGGATTCATCCTCTCTAATGGTGTATACCCGCCCATGGACTCGGCGACCCTTCTTCTTCCATGCCATTCCTGCACACATCCCCTCCTAAATCATTTGCCTCCCCCTCCTATATCCAGCTATCTCAACAGCGCCGACACACGCCACCTCTCAATTCCAACATCTTCCTCTCAACCCTTTTTACCCCATGCCACGCCGCATGATCCTCAACTTGCTCATAATCTTCTCAGCATAATGGCCCCTACTGGACCCGGTCGTAATACCGCGCAGGACGCCGTTCGACGCATTATCGCCTCCCACTCAGAAACCACTTCCCTCCCTGTCCCCCATCAAGCTCCACACATTGATACCGCCTCAGACTCAGCCCCATCCGACTCTCAAGCCCGTACGTACACTCTTGCCTCCCGTACTCGCAGCATGCAACGCCATACCGCACCCACCGTCGAAGAGAGTCATCTACGACAGCGCCCTCTCCGGTCGCGACGCATGATACCAGACATTTCACCATCTTGTTCCGAGTTCCTCGTTCTACTCCGGGTCTTTCCTGCTTACCCCTCACCGAGCCCCGTACGTCCACTCGCTCTTTTCCTCCCCCTCGTCCCTCTCTCCTCATAATATTCCTTATACAGGACCCGCCCGCGGTCCACAAGCGCTACGTCACCGCTTTCCTTCCCTTTCTCGAGGCGTCAGTCCCTTCCCGTACCCCTCAGTATTTTCTTCCCCTAACCTTTATTCAGGAGCAATGTTGAGGGCCTTCTAGCCTGCCTTACGTTACCAGACGATACCAGCCTATCCGATCTGGTCGCCCTCCTCCTTCGAATCTTTTCCCATCTCACCATCCCACCCGCCCCCCTTCATACTCCTACTGCATTTCAGAATCCACCCTCTTCATTACCTCTCGTCCCCCTTCTGCCTCTCCTACCAGACCGTACCCGCATGGTCCCACCTACTGTGCTCGACCGACTCACTGTCGGTTCCCTCATCAAATCTCTTTCTAAATACGTTCGTGGCCGCCGCAAAGCGCATCGATTACCATTGGTCATGGAATTTGGTTCGCCCTCCGTTCTTCTACTTAGGGTAAAATTGTCTCACCTCCTTCTGATGGCAGCACCTGCCTATGGTCCTATATCGACCCCCAACCATCACACCGACAACGCTCCCGTTTGGCCATTTATGCAGTATTTCCAAAGCGACACCCTTCCATGCTGTTCTGGTGCCCCCACAGTACGCTACCCTCTCCCCCCTTTCACTTCGCTGACTATTCCATCCAGAAACCCGTTAATCTACCTCAACTTCGGGCCATTGCTGATCGGGCCCTCCGCTCCAGGTCTCCTCCAGGCCTCACCTCTCCCAGATTGATCCCTCCCAGTCTTCTCAATGGCAACGCCGCTCCACCCTCCACGGCCCCCTTGCCCGAACCATACTGCACCTGGCCTTCTTCTCATGGCGCCCCTCCCCATCTACCTCCCCCCCCGTCCCGTCCCCCTTCCCACCCACAACACCACACTCCGTCCGCTGGCGTTGCCCCCTCCCTACCGCCACCACCACTTCCCCTCGGCCACTCTATACCTCACCATACGTATCTGTATGCTCCCCCCAACCCTCACGTTCCCTACGTACACTATTCCAACGGCTTCACGTACCCTTCCGGTCCTGGACCATCTATTCCCCCCGGTAACCGCGTCATTCCACCCCCGCCTATCACCCAACCGCCCTTTGCGGACCCCGTTCGGTTAGTGTCACCCATCGTTGGCGGCATGGACCATCCGCTCCACGCCGTCTCACCCCCCTCGGTCGTGTCACTGGATCCCCCCCCCCATGCAGACCAGCCCTTCTCTCAATATCCTGCAATGCCGGCATACCGACATGCTTCATATGATCGACCACCATCTGCCTCCCTCCCGGTGCCTTCTACATCCTCCAATCTTCCTCCGGTACTCTCACCTTCTTCCACTCCATCGCTGCCCATTCCGGCGCCTCCCTATCCCCCCCCCCGCCCGCCGGCGCCTCTTCCCCCTCTTTTGCACCCTCATACCCTGTCACCCTCTCATACCGCTTCCGTCCCCCCCCCTCCCGACACACTCCTCCCCTTGTCCCTGGACACTACCCCTATGACCGATGACGACATTGTGTCCCGGTGGAAGACGTGTGTCGCCAACCTCAATCCCATACCTCCCCCCGTTGATCTGGACTATTATCCACCCTGTCGTACCCTCCAGGACGCAGCGCAAACTTTTCGCGATTACTTGCTTGACGCTGTCAAGCCGGCTCTTGGACTAATTCCCGACGTTCCACGCTCGATTCCCGTTATCATGTCCGTGCTTCACTTCCCTATCATGGCGTACGTCTCCTCTTTCAAGCTTTTTGTCTCTATGCCCGTCCAATCATTGACACTGCATCTTCTAGAGGCCATGGTATTGGCGCCGGAGCTGTCCTCGAAATATGTCAAGCCACCTTCGAGACCTTTCACTCGCTCCTCACCCCCCTCTCCTTCGGAGAATACAGCACCTTACGGATCAAATTGTTCGGCCCCAGTGCCCCGCCCGAAGCTCGTACGTTAAACGACGACGCTAGGATCGAGCTGGCCGCTCTCGGCTTACTCCTTATTGTCTTTTTGAAGTTATTCCATTTTGGACCCGCATCCTTTTCCCCGCTCACTGTTCTGGTCGCTATCGCTGGAGAAGATACCATTACTCCTCGTGTCTTGCGATATTTCGCCCCTGACATTGAGAAATTTGTCCAGCTCTTCCATCGCATGGGTCCTAAAGGCCGTCTCAAACCTATGTCTCAGAGTATGGTACGTTACCGCGGGTTATGGCACATACCCTGCCAACCCATACTTCCTAGACCAGCTTACTCACGGCCCAGTGTCTCAGGATCCCTCGCATCCGGAGCATTTCTTGGCTTCCGTCGTCTATGGGGCTGGCAACATTGAAGTTAGTCATCCCTCTGATCTTTCACACCTCCTGCTCCTCTTCTTATGTCGCCATCCGCTTATCTTGTCCAGGATTCAGATCTTTCGGAACCGCGGACTCCCGCTTTGCATCGTGCCTGGCTCACTTCCATCTTACATCGGGTTCTCTTTGTCTCCGACCGAAACGACACGCAGGCCTTGGAAGCCTTCGCCGCGGGTATTAATGCGCCATTTGCCCCTCGAACCCTCCGTGATCATGTCCGTACGCCCCCCTCTAACGGGATTGTCACCCTGACATCTGCTTTAGTTTTTAGTGCCGGCTGGGGTGACTCCTTTCGCCTTCGTGCGTTGTATGTGGCCCGATCTCCGCATTCGCATCCCGGACGATGTCATCAACAAAACGCAATGGCATGACCTTCCCCCGGACGTCATGCCAATCAGCAAACAGCTCGCCATCCATCAGGCTTGCCGCCAGTTCCTCCGAGGTACCGGTGTCCCTCCGCATGCGTGCGCTTTGCGTACGGCCGGACATTGGGTACCCCCTCCTTCGTTCTCCGACCTCGCCTGTCAGGATCTCCTGTACCGCGCTATAACCTTTTATCGTGTCGTTACTGGCGTACCGTACCTTCTGCCAAAGTCCCCCTATCTTTATGTACGTGATTCATCTCCTCGCGTATCTCTGCCTCACCTGTCTCGGTATTATCTTATTCGTTCTTTTCTAGTTACAACTGGACATGGCGTTGTCTCACTGCAAGTTCCACGCATGTACCAAACAAGTTTTTATTCCACTGGAAAATGGATCATCCCCATGGTACCATCAAGACAGTCCCGGGTGGACCGACGATTTTGAAGCCATGCTCTTCATTCAAATGATTGGCGATGGTCGCCTAGGTGAGACTCTCTCAATGAACATGGTATGAGCCGGGAGCTACGTGTTAGAATCTATCTTCATGGCCCTACATCGCCTTATTCTGTGATGTGCTCTTAAATCCCCTTACTTAAAGAGATGTTCCTTCTGGTGCCTTGCTTGCGTCGCGTCTACGTCGTGCGAACATGGCATAGGTTAACGCAGCCAGGATATGGTGTTCTCCGTGATCCGTCGATCCCCAAATACACATGCCCAATACATGGCGCCGGGGTGCTGGCTGATACCATTCACTGAGATCGTCATCCTAGTTCAGTGACACATCGTCCGTACCGCAACCTGATGACCGTATGGGAAACAGGTGGTATATGGAATGCCGTACAATACACATGCGTACGGCACGACCTCTTAAGGTAATCTCCGACCAGGCTGCGATATCCTCCAGTTTGGGTCACCCTCATTCGGTCCTCTTCGCCAGTTGTTGGGCACGTCTGCGAACTGAACCTTTGTTGCATTTGAACAGCGTTTTCCACTCCTCGATTGTTTTCTTCGGGTAGTACTGCCAGTCTTGGTTAGCCAGTCCGCCAATCACCTTCCACTGCGGCGTATTACCTTGGCCGACAAGGTGACCCAGAGCTCTTTCACGATTTCACCGTTACGGCGGCCGCGGCACTTCCGTTTCAAGAACCGGGGGCTAACCTTGAAGGAAAGCGCCATCGCCTCGATTTGTCTCTCTCTCGTATCTCGGTCTGCCGGGTTGACACCTCCTCCGAAGGTCTCCTCCCCGTACTGGGGGTGGTTAGGGTCGTTGTAGCGCGACCACCTCTCCAGTTCAGTACCGGACCCATCATCGGAGTCTTCTAGCCGAGCATATCCGTCTACGTCTCGTTAGTTAACGTTATGACGCGGCGAGTCATACTGTCCTGACCCGTCGCATAGAGCGCCCTCGCAGACACCCTCTCGTCCGAGCGCGCCATCTCTTCCACACTCATGTCCACGCTCGATTCTTCCCGAATGCTCTCTAGAACAGCGAGTTAGCCAGATGCAGAACTCCGTATTCAACCTCAGCCCTACTCACCGACACTCCCTGCCGCGGCAAGTAGAACTCCTTCATCCCCCCTCCCATATTCCACGTCGTCCATATGTCCAGTCGCACCTTCCAACCCCTTCACTAGCGTTAGTATCAATGACACACGGGCCATCCCCCCCAGACTGTACCTACAGAGGTTGTTCCAACCCCCTTCACTGCTGAGGACTTGTCGGAGTGACGTCTTGGAATTCTCCCCCCTGTGCTCATCCGTGAAACTGATATCCGTATCACCGTGAGCGACCCGTACACCCGGATGCGTCTGGACCTATGACCCACAATGACCCTTGGCTTTTGGCATTCTCCAGTCGATCACGTCGAGTCACAGGCTTGTTGCGTGCTGCGCCCTGCTGTAGTCGACCTGGGAACTGACGAACTCGCGATTCAGTGTCCCGCTTTTCCTGCCTGATTATGTAGCTGTCCGAGAGCCGTCTAATTTTCATGGCGTCGTCCCGTTCCGGGGTCGTTCCCCCCCCCTGAACGAACCTCGCAACCGAAATCAGGACTTGCAAGAACTCGCCGTCTCCTTCGGCGGCGATACCGCGCTCGCATCACGAAAGAGCAGCGCGAGAACGCCCACAACACGTGTTCCCCCGAATCGCCCGCTTCCCTTCCGTGCTCTACATTGGTAATTTCCCCAGGTGTGTCCTCTCATTCACTCCCTGGTCCTCTGCTCCGTTCTCCAAAATACCATGGAGGCTTGGCTTTGCCACGGTCGCCGTATCCCGTGATCAATTGCCGGGGGTAACGTGACCAGGACCCCGGAGACGCCATTCCACACTCGGCTGTTTGCCTCCGCTCTCACGGACTAGCTGCTTCCGCGTCCGTACGCCTTGTGTACGGGGTCATACCCCCAGATACCTGCAGTACGCGTCAGTACCCTGCAATCCTCTCCTCCTCCCACCCGGCGCACACAGCGTGCCCAACGACTGTCTGCGTTCTCACGTCGACATACGCACGCCTGTAACCGCACATCATTGCACCTCTTCCATCCCAGCTTACCTTAACTGACTGGACTGTCGTCGCCATCACATCCGAACAGCTCATCGCCTAGCGTGCTCGCGGACGCGACATATCCGTGCATATACCCATCGGCGCCAAACGTTCCAGCCCTCCCCCGGCGCCTCGGTCCTCAATCTACCTCGCCATGTCGGGTCTGACCACCTTTCGGGCCTTCTACCCCCTGCTGTCGGAGGTCAGTTGCGCGTCATAGCTATCCGAGACGCGTCCACAGCTAACTTTGTGCGTCCCGTACAGCCTTCCTCCACCGGGGCCTTGCGTTTCGGGGAACCACAGCACCATGTCACTTTCTTCACCAGTTCCATATCTATTGGCCCTGTGCCTGCACCTTTCCCCGACGGCGGTCTGCGGTCTGGACCGGTCCTTCAATCCCAAACCGGACCTGTCGCCCCGGCCCAAACCACCACGGGCACGGCTGACAGCGCACCGACGCCTCCACCTCGTAGTATGTCGTACTCCGTATTGATTTGTATAATCGCAAGATTTGACATACCCTGCAGCTTCGTCCGGCGCTCGGGGCTGGTTTGCAAGGCAAAAGGCAGCGGCCGTGCCGGTCTCGACCTTGTTGGCGCCCCCTCCGCCCAAGTCCTCCGCGGTCCAGGTCAAACAGACCGCAAAAACGCGTGTATCGGATGGCAAAAAGCGTGTATCGGATGGCAACCAGGACTATCTGCCCGAGTCTGGGACTGAGGACGTCGAAGAGTTGAGTGATGAAGGCTACCAGGTACGCTGACCGCCTTGGCCGTGGTGACCAGGCGCATGCACTCACGTCCATGGCAGGGATCCAGTACCCGCTCGCGCAAGCGTAAGCCACGCCACGCCAAACGCTCACGTGAACCTGAGGTCGCTATTAAACGAGAGGTACGCAATGTCCCGACAGGCGTATGGCCGCACATCGCTCATCACATTGCGTGCCATATAGCCTGCGCGCAAGAAGCCCCGGCGAACCAAGACCACGGTATCCGATGACGCCACGCCCGAGGCACCGACCACCACTGCACTCTCCTCAATCCACGACCCTCCCGCTGCCATCCCACCCGAGAAGGGTGGTATCAAGCTCCAGTGTTTCTGTCCCGAACTCAAGGAGACTATTCAGGAAGCGAAGATATTGTTTCGCCTCCAGTTTGCAACCATCAATCTTTACGCGGAAGACAACCAGAGAGAAGAATTCATGGCGACGGCGATATTGCTTGCCAATCGATCAGCTCACGCGCGCTGGGAGAAGCAAATCGCCGGAGGAGACGCCGCCGCCATCCACGGAACCTTGCAAGGGCGCAACTTGACTTTGGCCAAACCCCTCGTAAGTTCCGGTAACGCCCGGTACCCCCCTGGATTGCGGGCCTGACTCTGTGGCTCGGTGATAGATCTCCCATTATGGACCCTGGTTTCGCACTGTAATCAAGAGTGTCGCTCAGACGGTGGTGAAACAGAGCTTTCCTGAGTTGTTCGATTCACATGTCACCGATCAAGTCCGGCGCGCTGAGGTCGCCCGTCTCCTCGACGCCAACTCATACCTTTACGGGGAGATCTCCTTTGATCCAGATACCAATGAGATGATTCGCAGCAAGCCGTTCCAGTCTCCCGCTCTCAGAGCTGTGATCATGCAGGCGTGGTTCGGCAACGGCGTTGAGGGTGACGGCCATGTTTTCCCAGAACTCTTTCTACCCGAGCGGGAGCCTGACGGCGTCATCACCGCCGCGGCCGTAGCGGTATGTACCACATACTATGTATGCCCCGCACATGCCTAATGGTCGTCTTCTCACAGCTGCTGTTTGCACTGAAACAGTATGAGACCGGGCGGTTCGTAGCCAGCGAGTTTAATCAGGCGGATTACCAACCCGCATACCGGACTTTGGGGTGGAACCTGGATTGGCTGAAGCGGAAACGTCGTCCCAAATATGACGAGATCCTGCCGTATCTGCTGGCCGTGGCCGTGTACGTGTCCCCGCGTTGTTCATGATATGCCAGCTGACGGTCCACACGCATATACTAGTAAGGTGCATGATGCACAAACTGCGAGGAAGGTGATCGAGGTCCAAAAGGATGCTGAGGACGATGCGCAGGCTGAGGAGGAGTGGCTCTTCCTGGAAACCGACTCAGAGTGAGCAACAAGCTCCTCCTGGACCAGGCTTCGACAATCAACGATCTATCGACGCCGCGCGTCATCTTATTGTGTGCACCATCTATCCACTCCAGCTCTGGATCCGAGCATGAAGAGCCGTTACATTCTCTTCATTCATCTTTCATTTCGCTCGGAATAACCGCCTCGCTCATTCTTCACCTTTCTCCACTCCGCCCCGTCTTATCCCGTCCAACATGGTTCATACGATCTCCCACGCGTCCCACGTCCATCCCAGTATATCTTAACATCCATGTACTGCGGAGAGGCAGGGGTCAGCCCCAATCGCCTCCTAGAGCCCAACACTCTTTTCCTTCACTTCTCAAGCGCATGATTCCAGCTGTATTCCCACACACCCGGCTTCCCACGGTCTAGTTACTACCATGTAGATCGACACTAATCCAACATTTCATAGCGCTGAATTGGTGCCACCTCCCGGCGTGTACGCCGTATGACCGTACAGAGCAGTACCGTACAGAGCAGTACCGCACATTTCCGTATGGGTGTGAGTGTGCCACGCATGTGAGTACACGGCCGTATGGATGCATCGGTGATATGGTCATCCCGCCACCGGTGCCGCCGAGTGCGTGGCTCGCCTTCCATCACTTCGTACCGTTCCCCGCTGGCGAGCGCCGTCAAATTGAATGTCATTAGGGCCATAATGCTCGATGGCGACAGTGCTCTTGTCTTCGTACACGATACGTACAACAGTCCGGGTCACCGCGCCTCTTTCGCCGTTGTAATCCTCTCCTTTCCTTGCCCTTTCCAGACCATCCATTCCTGGCTAGATCCCCTCTGTCATTGATACTCCTCGGTCCATCCCGGCCCTACATATTGTTGGCTTCTAAAGGCGCCGTCTTCAGTCCAGTTCGATAAAGCTTGCTCCGGATGTCGGGCCCCCCACCACCCCATGGGCCCTGCAAAACAGATATGAGCACTACATGATATCAGATCCTCCGGACTCTTACCGGACGCGCGCAGTGAGGTTACGCTGCATCTCGTCACACAGTTCCGGCTTGTCGTTTTCGAATTGTAGGATATTGTTGGTGATAGCCTCATACGTTTTCTCGACATCGATCTCCTTGAATACGTCTTCCACGGGCACCCCAACCCCGGACCACCAGCTCTTCAGGTAAATCCAGATCTACACAGAACCGTGTCAGCTAGTGTCGTAAGCCATTCGGAGTATGGATCGCACTTACACCCAAGGAACATACTGCGATCATGCGCAGAGGCATCTTGTCAAACATGTCCTGAAAAAGGGGGCCGCACACTTCCATCCCTTCTTTCCATACCGCACTCATCACAGCAACCATGACGGGACTCAGGAATGCGCCTCTTGGTATGGTTCTCTCGTCCGTAACCCAATCGTATCCATCGTAGATGAAGTTGAACTTGCTCAGCATGCGTCGGACGCGCCACGCCACGGTCTCAGCTTTGCCTTCGAAGACGTTTTGGAGATAGATAGGGATCTCCGCTCTGGCCGCCTCGATGACTGAGTCCAGAAGAGCCGAGGGATGTTTACTGATCTGAGAAGGAAGGGTGAGACAAGAACGCGTACGGACTGAGCACTCGGGCATACCTCTCTCAAGATGTGGAGCTCTCGGTTCTCCCTCAGCTCGTTAACACTCTTCTGTGCGTCTGTACCCCCCCTCTTAACAACCTCGGCCACTGCCGCCTCGAGAGCAGTCTCGGCCCACTCCAGGGACTCTTTTTTGGTCGGGAAGAGATTAAGCCCACCCTGCTGCACTTTCCACAGAGGTATCGCCAAACTGAGCAGCGTTTTTTCGACCTGGGCCAGCTTGGGCGCTTGATGCTGTGCACGGCCTTTGTGGGCAATGTCGTGTCCGTACAGGGAAGCGGATCCTACACCACTCTTGCCAACCGTGTTGGCACTGCCAGGGTACACCGTGGAACGCGGCAAGATGGTGCTACGAGCCGTGATGGAAGGGGTTTGTTTCAAGCTATTTCCAGCGCCTGCGCTGGAAATAGCCTTCTTGCGCGGAGGTGACGTCTCGTCCTCGTCCCCGCTCGACAGAATGAGGATCTCGGGGGGCTCCGACTTGACGACCGCCGCAGGCACGACCGTGCCCGGGTTAAAGCGCTCATACACCATGACGAAGGAGCCATCGTCAAGCATTGCCATTCCCGCAGGTTTCAGTCCTTGCACCTACAGCAACGGCCGTCAGCCATCTAGAGTCATGTTGAGCGTAGAGCGTATGTACATCCGAAGCGAAGGGCACTGTGATCGCCGGTTTCCTCCTTTTCGACGGGCCATCCTCCTCCATGTCAGATTCAGAAAGGAAACGGCGTTTCTAGCTGCCATATTAGACAGTGATACAGATCGATACAGACGCATACATCGACGTACCGCGCCGGTTTGGTCTCTGATGATAGTGGCCCCCGCGTCATCGGAGTCATTGACCGCTTCAAACATCTATGAGGATACGTTAGAGTCATATCCCCACGCATATATGCGTGGGGATATACTTACCATGCGTCCTTTGCCCTTCGCAGCCTTCTCATTCCTATCAGACTCTTCATGGTCGCTTGCCGTCTATGGAAGGGCATTAGAGATCTATCCCAACGGTACCGCCATGTAGGGACTGCATACCACGCGGGCCTTAGACTCCAGTACCTCTGTTTTCGACGTGTCATCGCGTCCGGCGCCCCGTCGTCCGGGGGCTGGCTGCTTGAACGCGGAGAACATCATTGCCATCCGCAGTTGGTCTTTAACCACGGATCCTTGGATGGAGCATCAGCCAAGATCCACACGAGATGTTCAGCCGACCTACCACTCGATCTTGCGGTTTTGACAGTGGCGTTGTCGTCCTCCGTGTGATCGTCGGTCGCCGTGCTGCTCTCGTCCCTGGCGGTAGATTTAGGGGGGATCTTGACCGCACTTGCGGCGGCTGCTGATGCGAGTTCGTCACCTAGGGGATCAGCCATACGTTGGTGTGTAGCGCCTGGCAGATAAACACGGATGGGTGGGTGGTGGACAGGAAGCAAGCCGCGTCCCCCGACGCGCATCGTCGGGGGACGCGCAAGCCTGGCAGCGGTCTACCCATGAATCTCACAGCTTCTGATGCATTCCCGCCGGCCTTAGTGACGCGGCACCGCACTGGACACGATAAGGTCTGGCGGCGCACCCATTGATGCTGGTACCGGTCCGTACTCGCGTGTACTCGCTCTCGACCCCCCTCGGGCTTCTGGGTCAGGCCTTTCACCTCGTCGTGCGGGCGTGGAACTTTGCGACGACCAGACCACGTCAAGGCTGCTCAAGGCAAGGTGACCTGCCCATGCCTACAGTAGTTAACCCTACATATGCCAGGCGTGGCTGTGTTGACAGCCGGACCAATCAGAATACTGCCGCCGCGGCGGCAAGTCGAATAACCTCCGTTCTGCCACGTGCCGCCCCTCTGGTGATAAAACGCCGCTGCGCCCCACCCGCCCCTCTGTCTCTCTCTCCCACGTCGTTTTCGTTTTCCTGCATCTCGCTGGCCGAGCTCTCGACCCTCCTCACCATTCTTTGTAACCTCACTCAGATATTCCGATTCGCTTATATCTTTGAAGACATCAAGGTTTCGACGTTACACTTCTAAGGAAGCCCTCGCCAGCCACGATTGCACACCACTCACTCCTTCGCATCGCCTCGACGCTCGTCCGACCAACCTCCTGCCCACGCCCTCTCGTGCCAACCTCACGACATAGCCATCCGCCTCTCCGGATCGTCACCGAAGTATTTAGGCCCACCCACCCTCAACGGTTCGCCACGCTAGACCATCCTACAATGGCTCCCGCCGTTGCCGTACTCGTCTGGAGGGCGAATGGACGGTGCTGTCACGGTGTGGATGAGTCTGTCGAGCCGCGGGACGCCACTAGTACATGGTCACGCCCACTCGCGTCGACGCGGCGTAGGGACCCCTGCAAGCGCCACTCCGCGCGGCCCATAGCCGTCCCTGGCTGCTCGGACATTACACCGTCAATCGATCCTGCCTCGACATCGTCACCCATCGGTCTCAACTCGTACCGTACGCCTCTTCCGATCAACCATCGTCTAACCCATACCCAACATGGCCTACTACGGACCTGCGGTCGGTTATCCCAACCCCCAGCTCAATCCCCCACCTCTCGCCTACGCCACCGTGCCGCTGGTCCCCGCCTGGCAGTGGACCGCTCTGTCCACCGGCCCACTCATGCCGTATCAGTACCCGCCGGCCAACGTCATGTCTGTCACCCCGGCCTACCCTCCTCCCAACTGGAACGGCGCCGCCCCCGCGGCCGGCATACCCCAGACGATCGGGGCATCGTGCTCGTGCTGCACGGCACTCTTCCAGTGCGTTACGGCCATCGTCCAGCTCGTTGCCGGAGGAGGTTGTTGAGGACGGGCAGAGAGCTGAGTTTGGCTGTGGGTTTTACTGGTGCGTTCCCTTTCGACCACGAAGCGTTCTCAGCGGCTAATCGATTTGGGCTGTAGCTCGTAAAAGCTCTCGTATTCAATTCTGGTACTATGCTCGGTGCGTCTTGTAATTCACGCCAGTCCCGGACAGTTAGCTGATTGCTCGGACAGTGCAATCATACTGTCAAGGCATACGGGTTTCATTGTACTCTAGGTAGCATACATTCAGCAATACGACATGCTTGTACCACCGTCAGTACATTGGGGCCGTGGGATGGATAAGTGTTCGCCGGACGGCCACTGTCCGGGCCAGTGGTTTGCCGAAACGGTGTCTGGTCCATTTGCACGCAGACCCCCAATACCCCTGACGGCTCGAACGACCACCACATACCCACCGACCGTTACGAACACGGACTATCGTCGTACGGGAGACACCCAGGCGATCATACGTGTTACACTCGTGACCCATTGCGCGGCACGCGCCTGTTGCGTGCCGAGCTCAGGCATCGCGCGCACGCACTGTGCCCACGCGCCCGTCACCGTCGATGGAGGTTCACACTGCGCAGGGTGGGATTGATACTGAACTATCGTCGTCCAGTGCGCCTCTGGACGACTCTGGACGAGGGGACTGCGAGCAAGACCTCAGGGAGCGGCACGAGCGAGGGCTCCTCTCTCACAGCACAGGCAGAGCGATCTCCACGAGATATCCATCACGATAATGTACGCTGTGCTGCCATTGCACGCACTGCCTAAACCGCCGTCTGCACCCCCGCGACTCTTGCGTATTCGACGCGCCGCAAGGCCCTCAAGCCCATGACCCACCGACGATGATAACCCATGACCGTCTTGTCACCCTGCATGTAGGGCATCACATCGGCGTCCAGCTGCACGACCTCTTCGGGACTCAGAGGGCAACTGGGGTGGTCGACCCGGAACTCGGTGAAACCGGTCGGATGCGTACCAGTATGGTGTTGCATGAGAGCATCGTCCTGCAATGCGCGCCAGTCGACGCCGTACATATCACCTCCGCCGTCATGAGGAGCTTGCCTCCACAAGCCCTCATCATGAATGCCTCGATAACCCTGGATCAACATGCCGAGATACCACATTTGATTTGGGGACCGCACCGGGCCGTCTGGGGTGCGCATGCGATGCGCATTCCAGGTGCTACGCCACATCTCTGCGTCGGCCCTGAGATCTTGCAAGAACAGATGATGGAGGAGCCATATGTGTGCGTTGAGCTGAATATCAAGCTCATACCAAGTCTCCAGATGAATAAACAACTTTTTCCACTTGCCGCCGAAATCTTTCGTCACATCCACCCACATTCGCTCAATACGAACATTATGGACCGATCTGGGCGAGGCAGAATCAGTACGGATAGACAAAAATGACACAGTGAGATATTCTGACCGCCCCCACAGAAAGGAGCCTCGATTGACGCCTCTGTTGTAGTTCATCCATGTGGCGATGTCCAGATTTTCTAATCCATGGTCGCCCCGGACACGGGAAGGTGTCCCGTATCGCAGGCAGGCATCCCGGAAAGCTTGGAATGCCATTTCTTTGGTGTTACTGGTGGCGACTTGCAGTGCAACACATAAGCGCGAATCGCCATCTATCAATCCATGGAACACAAGGCCATAACGCACGATGCCTACCCCCGGGCGAGGCAACCCTTCAATGCAAAACTCACGCAATGGTCGAGGTGCGTACCTAGCTGAGCATCGACATGCCACAGGGCATTCGGACCTGCGACGTGGTACACCCGCCTCTCCAAAGGGATGCGTTGTCCAAACTGGCGATGGGGGGCCATCCGGCGGAGGGCCAGACCCAACCTCCACTCTGGGACGTACAGGCCTTGCGCCTCGAAGTACCCTTGCAGCATGTTGCGCCCCAACCGAGGAAAGCGGTCCAGAGCCCATTTGATCGCGAGATCTAATTGTTCGTCGGACCAGGTACATCTCGTCCGTTTCGGAGTGTGCTCCACCACCACTTCGCCCTGATCGTTCCGTCTTTCTACGTAAACGGGAGGCCCCGCCGGCCGTATCCCGTACTCGACTATGCGCCTTTGTAGAGTTCGTGTAGATATGCCCAAGAATTGGGCAATGGCTGTCTTGCGAGGGACTATTTGCAGTACGATAACCAAGAAATCTTTGCTGATGATGAATTTGGGTCTCCCACCGGCCGCACCCTCAGAAGTGCGGGCCATGGGTTGACCTCTTCCGCCAATGGTGGGATCTGGTTGGTCCGGTACTGACTCCGCATGTTCCAGAATGGCTGTGAGCAGACTCTCGGCCGCGTATCCTTCCTCCTCAGGAATCCATTCCCAGATCTGGTGAGATGTAAGACGACAGTGCTCACAGTCAAGGGACAACGTACTTCGCCAAGGTTGTCGAGCAACCGCTCCCCTTCAGCTTGCACTCGTCGCCAATACGGCAAGTCGCCTTGATGTCCCCGCATCCCGCGATCGAAATGATCTCTGATTTGAACTATAGCAGCGCGCCATTGTAATAGTGTTTGCTGAGATACGCCTTCGGGGAGCGACATAAATAGTGATATAGTGAGAGTGAGAGAGATGGCCGTCCAACATGGGGAGCGGAGACGCGGTACCGACAGGTACGGAGGGGTACTGACAGTACTGCGGAGAGACCCAAGGGACCCGTACCAATACGCCACCGTCCCAGTCACCTTCCTCCGGCTGCCAGCATCGCTCGCTTCCACACTTCCCCGGTCGAGCACAACAAGTTTAGCATCTCTGTCTTGGCGATGTCGCGAGACCTACGTCCCCGTACGCTAGCGCAACGTGTTGTATCCAGTGGAAGGCCTAGAAAGCGGGCAAGGACCGGACAACAGGTGAGGTGGGCCGATGGTGGGCACCGCCGCATCTCCCGCCCCCCTTGCGTACCACGCACGACTCTAACATGCAATCAGGCATCCACGCGAGTCGAGCCTCATCCAGAGGGGAACGTGGCATCCAGTGTGGAACTTACCAGAGCGTCGGAGGAAGGGGGGGGCGCTGAAATCCAGAGTATGGTTGAAGCCACGTCCGTACGCCTCCCGGACCCCACTCAACATACCTCGCCCCCCCAATCAAGCTTCCCCGACCTCGCTTCCCAAAGTTCGACCCAACCACCCAGCGATCAGATGACCTCAGAGGTGGAGGGAGCGGGCGTATTGGCCGCGGCAACGGAAGACGATCCACAGGAACGTGTGAGTGCATACGCGGATCGCACAAAGAAGGGGATCTGAGTAACGGACAGGACGGCGCCGACGAGTCATCCATGGCGAGGGAACGTGCGGCAGACTACTTGATACGGGAAGAATGGACGTTGCAGGGCTCTCCACGGGACGAGGGGGCACAAGATGTAGCGAATGGAGGATGGGGGGCCGGCGACGCCTCGGTCGAGCCTTGGTTTACGGGGGAAAACGATCTGGCACAGTCCGAAGTGGGGGAACACAGTACGGCCCCCTCAGTGATTGGACCTACCGAACTGGTCATTCAGGAAGCTCTCGACGCGGCTCCTGCCAATCATCCTGGGCGATGTAGCATACTTGTGCTCATGACAGGATTTGGGCGGGGGGCGCCGGAGAAATACCTGATCCGCCACGCCCGCCTGGAGGAAGCCGTATATCGCATCGATGATGATGTGATGCGTACCAGAGTGGATGTCATCATGGACATCGTGAGGGCCAACGTGACGCCGCGGCGGGGTTGGGCAACGTACGAAGTTTGTCACGAACTTTGGCTCTCCCGAGTGCCCGCCGCCATCCACGCGGTAGACAATCGTGAGCATGGCGGATGGTGGTTGGCCAGCGCACGCGATGCGATCCATGGCGAGCTGGTCACGGCCAGGGGTATCAGCTCCGTGCTCGTGGGATCGGCGATCACCCGTCGTTTCGTGCTGGACAACCTGCGCCTACTGCGTATGGACGAGTACCTGTTCGTGTTGTGCTTTGAACTCCTCAAGGTGCGTTTTCGAGTGCGCCCGGAGCTCTGCCCGGCCGTATGTGTAGCCTAGAAGGGATTTGCTCACGGTGTGCAATATAGGAATCACCATTACCGTGTGGCGATCCAGTGCCAGTGGGACAGGAATTGACGGGGCTCGCGGCAATACCCCAGACAGGCCCCGGCGCATATGTCTCGCTGGACGATGATGCACCGCTCTTGTCATCGTCGTCTACTGGAACAGGCGAAGAAGCTGTGGACTTATGTACGCCGGATCGACCCTTACAACTGTTCGCAAATTCTCCGAGAGAAGATGGCATTAGGGTGGCGACGCACGAAGCTATGGAGAGCGCACTCGCAGTAAGGGAGGTTGCCGAGCCCGAAGGCCCCACAGCAGCTTTACAGACACGGGCGTTTCGAAACCCCGAGGTCGAGGTAGCAAGGGGGAACGCCAACGGTGGAGGTTACTATCGCGTCATCGGGGCACCGCGGCGAAACGACAGTGGATCGACGACCGCGATGGTGTTACACACAGGTACGGGAGGGACAGTACCCGCGGGTAATTCGACTCCAAGTCCAGTGCTGGGGGGACCGAACATGAGCGTTGCCTTAGAGGCCCTCTTGCTGGACCGCCTTCGAGACATGCCTGGGTCCAGTGAGCTGGTACCGCTGGCGCAACGGCCCACCCATGATCGCTCTCCGGCCATCGCCAAGTTCCGCCGCTGGCACGCGGTGAAGGCCGTGCTCCATCACCTGCATGTGATAGACGATGCGGCCCACGCAGATGGAACCATCACGATCAATGGCGTACCGGTGATAGCGAACCAAGTACTGGATTGGATGGGGTATCCTTACAACACGTTCAAGAACAAGCGAACCCTGGTGAAGCTGTTTGACGATATTGTTACGGAAACCGAGGACATCGGTTGCGAGAGTGACCCAGACTTGCCGGAAATCTTGAAGTATTTCGTGGATCCGACGCGTCCGTGGCCTTTACCCAAAGGCTCGGGGACCACCGTGGGGGAGCGGACGGCAGCGACGATCAATGAGAAAGACTTGCACACCCGCGCAAAGAAGGTCATCCCATTTCTGTCCAGTCGAGGGCGCAACATCAGAAACCGTCGACCTTGAGGACGGCGGAGGGACGGAACGATACAGGGTCGAGGGGAAGTTTTGCACGCGGCTTGAGGCAGAACTGGGACGGGAGAGGCTCCGATACTGCGCGGGAGGGTAGTCAGTGACATGATCTTGCTTGTTTACATGTACCTAGCCGATTATAAGGGAGGAAGCGATGGAGAGCAGGGTGAGACTGACCTGTACTGCAGTGTACTGTGAAATTGTATGGGGTGAAAGGTTGCCTTACGGTACCGTCCTTACGGTACCGTGCACATGAATACGGTGGGTCGTGTTGTCTGGCAATGGCCGAAGGGTTAGCTACACTGTGACGGGAGGGATTGGCGCTGTCCTCGAAGTGACGGATGGGCACGGCGGAGAGAGAGTGGGTGTGCGTGCTGAATGTGAGGGTGGGTGTGAGAGGGTTAAGATACGGTTCGAGGGCATGTAATTGCGGTAATAACATTGGGCTTTGGCTTCGGAGGGCCTCTGCAATAGTACGAGACGGGAGGGTACAGCACGGTATGGAACTAGCGGCCCATGGCTATATTCTGGTGCCAATACTGTTGGATACCTTGACCAGCCGTATCGCTCCAGTTGTCCAGAAACCAGCTGATAAGGGAATAGTAGAAGTCTTCATAGTCAAAAAAGAGGATGGGTCCATGGTAGGGGGGCGGATGACTTGGAGCGGGAAGGGTGACGGAAGGCGCATGTTGGGTGTCAGGTGCAAAGGAGCGGTTTGTCGATACGGTATTATCGACGACATCGGACGCCTCGGCGAGAGCGTAGCGGATCTGATAACGGTGAATAAAAGTATGTACTCCTGCTCAAAGCACCGGTACGGACCCTTGTAGCGAGGTAACAGAGCGACGGAACAAAATATTCCGAAGAAGGCGTAGCAAGACGGGAGAAGATGGGCGAAGAGGCGGAGTGGTGCAAGCGGTTGTCACCGAAAATGTGAACGTAAAGCTGAAGAGTATCATATAAGTACCAATGGGGATATGTGGGGCGTTGGAAATGACTAACATGAAGAAGTGCCGGTGCACAGAACCGACCGTCCGCAGGGAGGGAGGGACACCGCTTAGCACCCGGAAATAAGAAGGCGGGCAGACCGAAAGGAGAGGACGAGTGACTCAGAAAATCGACATCATAGAGCAAAACTGGGACGGGTGGACGGTACTGGAGGGAGGGTATCTGGTAAAGGTCCATGACGGTTGGTAAATAATGGCGAATGAGGGTATCGTCGCGATCGAGGACCCAGGCACGGCCGATACCGAGCTGGAGAGGTTGAGTATCCAAGAAGGAAGGTTAAATAGAGCAATGGCGGACCTCTTGGGAAAGATGAAGCGTGGACTGGTACCGGATAAGATCTTGTCGAAGAGCGGGTGCGATCTCGAGCAAGAGGGCAAAATGTTCAGCCGTAGCCGCCAACAACCTGAAGGACGCTCAGAAGACGGGAAACGCGGTGAAAGTTAGCGGAACGGACGTGAGTTCGGAATGGCCAGTAGGGGCAGACTCTCCCAATTCGAGCCGGATTGCCGAGGTAAGGTCTGTAGCCCTGGGTACGATGTCAGACGGCAGTGTATGGGTAAGGGGGAAGTACATGCCGTTGACGCGTGATGATGTTAGCAGCCAGTTGAGCATGGATGGCGGCCAAGCGAAGAAGAGGAGGAAAAGGAAAGGTAAGTGAACCAAATTGGGTGTAGAGAGCACCGGCAAGCATCACAGACGACCTGTTTAGAATGTTAGACAGAGAACGGATCCGGCGAGAGGAGGTAACGAACAAGGACGTAGGCTTGGCGGCAACACGGATCGGGAGCGTGCAGTGAAGTCGATGGAAGATCCACATCTACATCAGGCTTATGAGATGAGAAGCTACCGAGGGGGGAAAGAACGAACAGCGCTTTGGTGCTGGACGTTGCAGTAATAGGCGGAGTGACAGCGAGCACATTGGCGGAGATTGGTTGTGGAGTTGCAGAGGCCACAACGAGGGGCCATATGAGACATGGAAAGTGGAATGTGGCCAAGAGAGAAGGAAGGGCGGGGGCGGGGGCGGGAGGGGAAGGTTGGATGGTCCGGGGCATGGGGGGAACGGAAGAGATGCAGGAGACGGAGGGTGGGGGGGAGAGAAAATTTGAAACGGGAACAGTGGGATGGAAAAGGTTGGGGAAAGGTCAGACCAATGAGAGGAGAGCGATAAAAAGGACCAAGGTGACAGGTGCGGTGTCGGCTGCGAGATGGGTAAGACCCCCAAAGCAGTGTGTTTGAAAATAAAAAATGAAGGGGAGAGCGGATGGGGAAGCGTACGGCAAGGGAAGTAAGGCGGGATGGGAGCCGGTGGAGATGAGAGGATTACGGGATTTGGGTATGTTGCGGGGTCCGTACGGACGGTACGAGCCGGTACCTGTCAGTACAGGTGGGTATGGAGCGGTACCGGAGGCAGCCCAGCAGTATAGTTCCGTACAGATAGGTACGGGAGCAATACCGACGGGTACCGGCCAATACCGGAGGTGCCCTACGGGTACCGGGCCATACTGACAGTACCTGACGGTACAGGTCAGTCTGCGTCAGTATGGAGCAGAATGCCTCCGTCAAATACCGGAAGCAGGGGTTTTGTCCGAAAAGGCCTGCGATACCAGTCGCAGTCGCGCCCATCCGGCCCACTCGCCCTTCGCCGAACAGCCGTGCCGGTCGTCTGTGAACCGCCGATGGACAGAGCGCTGATCAGAGCGCAGTCCGCCGCCGTCTGTTAGCACTCCTTACTTCCTATCACTTGCCCTCCCCACCCGAGCCCGGCCCCCGAAGCGCCGGACTGTACACCGACTGCTGCGGGCAGAGTGGGCTGGCACCAGGCCACCCCGAGTCACCCCCCACCACCAACAGCCACGACCACGACCACGACCACGATCACGACCATGACGGCGTTGTCGTCCCAGTCGTCGGCGTGGGACCGCCCCGACCGGCCGCTCGTCGTCAAATGCTCCTACAACCGCTCCATGCGCCGCGTCACTTTCGCAAGTGCGGTCGACTGCTCGTTCGACGTCCTCCGCGCAAAGGTGCTGTCCCGGCTCGTTCAAATCATAAGGGCGTTGTGGCTGACTAACGCCCTGGTGGGTGGGTGCAGGTCGAACAATGCTACTCGCTGTACGGCTGCCAGTTCCTCATCACGTACATGGACGACGACGGCGAGGTGACGGACATCTCGTCGAACCACGACCTGACCGAGGCGATCAACTACTTCTCGGACGGGGACACGGAGAGCGTCGCCTACTCCGGCGCCTCCTCCGCCTCTGGCCGCTCCTCCTCGGGCAAGAAGGTCACCCTCCGCGTGCGCGTGAATATGGAGAACGACGGGCCGAGCCTGTCGGACACGGCGAGCCTCGCGAGCATGGACGAGTACGTCCAGGTCGAGCGCGCCGAGCAGCGCCGGGAGATTCCCAGGGCGAGCGGCGAGCTCGAGGACGACGTGATGACCGTCAGCTCGCACAACTATGGCAGCCAGGCGAGCAGCAGCTTTGTCGATGTGCCGCGACAGGGGTACGCCGGCTCGTCCGCGGCTGCCGGCGTGAATGGGGTCAGCTTGCCGAATTATAATCTGCCAACTGTGGCCACCGTCCCGCCTTCGCCGCCTGCCTCGCCTAGGTCACGCCGATTCCAGCAAAATGGGCCGTTTGACGAGCCGAGCGAGACGACGATGGCTGCTGATCGCCTGCGCCGGCTCGTGGTGGCCAACGGCTCGGATCCCCGGTTGCGGTCGGACGACGACGGGGCGGACGACGAGGACCCGTTCGACGACGCCCAGCTCGAGCTGCAGCGCGGCACGCACCACTACTACTACGAGTACCCAGCCTCGCAGAGCGGCGGCTCCTCGGGGCGGGAGCGCGCGGCCAGCCAGCGCCGCGTGCGCGACAGCGGGATGGACCAGAGCGGGAGCGTGGACCTCGAGAGCTTGTACATCTCCAACAACCAGCAGACGAGCCCGCACGGGCTCGCGTGGATCGAGAACCAGAATAACCAGCTGGGCGTCATGGGCCACGCGCGGCTCCGCAGCTCACCGGGCTTCGAGGAGCACCTCCCTCTTGTGGCGGACCACACGTCGTCCCTCCCCATGCTGCAGAACCGGTACCCCGGGATCCCCGCGGAAGTGCTCGCCTTCGTCCCGGAAGAGGAGGTCGAGTCCCTCCCTGCCGAAGCGCCGCGTTTGCTCACGGACTGCTCGGCCTGCGGGGTGCTGCTCGAGGACTTCCGCTACGTGTGCACGACGTGCGGGGAGAAGGAGGCCAAGGAGCCGCCCTCGTGGCACCCGCTCTCGGGCCGGCAGGTCGACATCACCGACGCGTACTCTGCCTACTCGGAGGCGACCGTGCACCAGTCGCACTCGGGCTCCAGCATCCAGCTGCAGGACTTCTCCCCGCGGCGGCAGAACGGCTACCCGTTCGAGTACCGGAACGGGCGGGGAATAGGGAGGCCCGGGCTGCAGATGCCCACGCTCGAGAGGGGGTACGAGCTCTGCGCAGGATGCGTGCACAGCGCAGGCTTGAACCACGCTACCCTCGCAGCCGAGGCGGAGGGGCCGAGCCCGCTCTCGTCTAGCTCGAGCTCGAGCGGGCCTAGCCCGCTGTACGGCTCGCCCACCGCACACTTCCAGTCGTCCCAGTCGTCCCTCCAGCTCGCGGGCCAGTCGCCGTCCAGGATGCGGAAGAAGCACGCGTTCCGCCACGCGTTCAGGGAGAAGATGTGGGGCCCGACGGGCTGGAAGGATCTCGGTGCGTCATCCGCCACCTGTATTCCCACGCATGCTGACCTCTTCCGCAGAGTACGACGAGCACGTAGAGTGTGCTACGTGCAAGAACCCGCTGCCGGGCGACCGGTACAAGTGTCTATCGTGCGACAATTTCAGCCTGTGCCGAGGGTGCTACAGCCAGGTGCACCACATTCACCCCGCGCATGTGTTCCTCTTTGTGGAGGGGACCAAGAGCGAGCCCGCGACGCCATCCTTGAGCAATGCACTTGTCTTGGCGGATAGGCAGGATTCGGATAGTGAGTGGCGTTCCTATATGCAGTCCGCATTGGCTAACAAGGATGCAGCGCTGGACCATCCGGGTGTGAAATGCACACAGTGCGCTGCTTCCTACTATCTCACTCCAGCTTGCATTGACGACATTCTACAGTTGCTTGCAAGACATTGTCGGAGCACGCTTTCACTGCGCCATCTGCACGGACGTCGATATATGCGCCAACTGCGAAGCCGCCGGCCTCCCTGGCAACCTCACAGCACCAGACGGGGGGCACGACGACTCGCACATCATGATCAAGATCCCCTACCCGCTCGACTCGGCGCAAGTCGAGGCTGCAAGCCGGAGAGCGCGGAACCTGTGGTCGCAGAGGGACGGCATCAATATGGAAATCGCCTTCCCTAGACAGAGGTCAAATTCGTCGAGCTCGGACTCGTTGCCCACCGTCATTGGCGCTATCCGATCGGATGAGGTGTCCAAGCACATCATCTGTAAAGGATGTGATGAGGTGAGTAAAAGCTCCAAATTGTGTGTTGACTCGGTCTCATTGTTCCACAGCTCATTGAAGGGGTGCGCTACCAATGTGCCCACTGCCCGTCCCTGCCCGAGTCATACAGCTTGGTACGCCATGGCCTTTGTCCGCTTTCTAGCGTCTGTCTCATAACATACCTAGTGCTCTATGTGTGAGGCGCGATCGTACGACCTGCACGACCCGATGCATGCGTTCTTCAAGATTCCGCGTCCACTGGATCGGGCCATCAACTCGCCATTCCCGATCCTACCACTCCTCTATAGAAGCCCCGTAGCTGCTGGCTTCGAATCGAACCAAGATCCCAGAGGTAAGAGAGCATAGGAAGCTGCAGAAGCTATTGATGCTTACAACCATCTCCCAGCTTACTTGCTCAATCTGGTGCATGGCAACACGCTGTGCGACATCTGCGTAGAACCCATTCGTGGCGAATGGTTCAGATGCGTTTACTGCTCAAAAGATCTGTGCGCCGACTGCGAGGAGAACGACGTGCATGATCCTACGCACATTTTTGTGGTATTCAAAGCTCCTGTACGCATCGTCTCCCCGATCGAGTATCGAAAGGTTGCTGACTAATGCATTGTCAGGTTGACATGAACGCTCTCAAGGTCGTAACTGACATCGCCAACCCTCGGAATAGCAGGCCTTTGCTGCCATTCCAGGTTTATGGTAGCGGCGGCAGCGGACCTTAGTTGCATCTATCTCGTCTCATCCTTATTCATCTCTCTCCTCTTTCTATTGGGTTGTGCTGTATGAACAGATTGGCAACGGAAGTGCATTAATCTCATAGACGGGATCACGTGTAAAAGTACAACATTGTGAATGATACAGGGGGGGTTCTAGATCAGCCCTTTTTGAAGCCTACGAAACTGCAGTTAGTACATGCTTTAACGGCGTTGATAAACAGTGTGACTCACCTAGACGACGCCTCTCATAGAACAGATCCGTTCTACTAGCACCCAGGTTCACGATCTTCGGGCAACCATCCCTGTCCTTCTCTAACCGCGTGCACTCGGCGCAGTAGTATGCATCAGATATACCTGAAGCACGGGATATGAGTCAACTCGCAAAGACGGGAAAGGTAGGATGTACCTGGAGAACCACAGATGATGCACCTTCCGCCGTATGTGCCAAAGTTGCATTCGTCGCAAATGCGGACAAGAGTCTCGGGACGCACGTAAGAGTCACACACAGGGCTTAGTACGGAGTTCAGCATCAGTGTAGAACATTCATAGAGTTGAGCTCACCATTTCCCATCACACTTCTCGCAGAGACGGCCGATGGCTGTTAGGGCACGATCAGTGCTAAGCACACGGACCCGAGACGAGAGGACGTACCAATACCAGTCTGACGCCGGCACATAATCAGATCTGCAACAGAATCAGTTCAAGAGCACGATGTGCTACAACGGAGTACGTACCGGGATGATGCTTCGACATGGTGACCGTTGGAACGAAGTGGGAGGAAGTTGTCTGGCGACGACTCTCGCGAGACGTCCCCTGCACGTAGAGTGGCTGTGTTTTGGCTTAGTAAGCTGCGGATTCTCGGCCGTTCGACCACCTTCTCTCCGGTGGCAAGGTTCCTCCCGCCGTCAAGTCCACTTCCTTATGATCCAGCTAGTTATGATATTTAGTAGAACTCTCTGCTTTATACTCTCTACTCCATATATGACTCCTGTGTACAGATTTCATTCGTAGCGCAACATTTCAATAGTATAATACTTACCACCCTGGCAGAAAGGCGATACACATATCAAGTCAATCGACACTAGTCCAGAACAGGCAGCAGACTCTGCGGCGGTGACGACGAATGTTTCTCTTTCTCATCCCAGAAATCATTGGTGCCGATTTCCGACTTGGTATCGCTATCTTCCTGGACAGTCTCGAACCTCGACCACTGGACGGGGAGTTGTCCGACTCCCCTACCGTGCGCTGTTCTTTGCTCAAATGCTGTCCCGCATTCCAGATCGAGTGCAGTATCAGGCCAAATAGATAATGAAGCTCCTGTGCGCCGTAGGCTTTTGGTAGAAGGTTGTTGCACATCGGCTGCAATCCGCTGGGAAGCTGAGGGAAACCGCCCAGAGATCCATAGTATTTGTAGGAGACCCAAGCTGTCGAACTTGTGTCTGAGCGGAATGGCTCGCTCCCGACGCTTCCATGTCACAACGCAGCTGAGAACCAGAAGAAGAGCCGTCAGGCCACTTCCTACCAACAACTTCAGGACTACTAGTGATTGTCGCGTGGTCATGAATTGTACGGTCGTACCGGTACATCGTTCAACTTAAAAGACATCCGGTTCTCATGTCAGTGATGCGCTTGAATCAAAGCGTAATTGCTCACATTAAGTCGAGCCCGAAGCACTACAGCATGCCCTGTCGCCTCCGTGGTATTTTATTTGTACAGGCTTCCGGTATTTGTTACTAAATGATGTCAGAAGTTGTTGTCGATTCCGGCTGAAATCTTACTAACCGGACCAGATCACGAGGGCTAGCAACTTTTCCATGGCCTGCTCTAGACTGAGGAGATCAATATACTGTGGCTGATATTGCGTGGGATTGATGGGAGGGCCAACGGCCCGGGGATTGTTCGGAGTTCCTGCTTCAGCTATGTGGGCGGGGTACAAAGACTACGATAACGCGACAGCCATTCTTTCGACTCGCTTAAGCTGGCCCGGAGTCGGTGCCAAGAGGGAAGTATAGGGCCATGGGTACCGTCAGACATTGGGGGAGCCGTTTGACTCGAGGCGGCTTTTCGTACGATCACTGACGACTCCGACCCCGGGCTCCGGGGTGTTGTTTTGGACCCTGCGACCTTCCACTCGCTGTTTGGTGTCCGTAGAAGGTGCAGGTTCTCCCCAGCTAGGCATCTTCACCGATCGCTATGCCGTTTTATCACCTTCTCAGCCGGCGCTGGCGCCCAAGTTACCCCGTACAACTCTTCCGAAGTATCCATACATCTCGTCCGGTCTTCGCCTCTCCGCCATCCCCGTCCGGCTATGCATTCCCCCGCACGACGCACTTCGACAAGTCACCTTTCAAGGATATCTCGGTTGGGCATTCGCGCATCACTATGCCGACATTTAGCTCGAAACATGAGGAGGAGGTGTATAGAAAGGAGCACCTGGCAGCTGTGTTTAGGGTGTTGGCCAGAGAGGGACATGCAGAGGGTATCGCTGGTATGCCTGTCCTCCCGCGCTCTTTGGCCTTGTAGCCTGACCGTATCTCAGGGCATTGCTCCGTTCGCTCCGTCGTCCACCCCGATAAATTTTACATCAATCCGTGGACCAAGTCCTTCTTTAGAATGAAAGCATCGGACCTCGTATTGGTGAATGGCGATGGGACCGTTGTGCACGACGGCAGTGAAACTCAGAACCGGAGTGTCGACGCGAGCGCGACCGGACTGCACGCGCCGATTTATAGGATGGCTAAGGATGTGCAGTCTATTGTCCATGTTCATGGACCATATTCGAAAGGTATGGAAGTTTCAACCACTGACGATGTGTGCTGAGATCCTTTCCTGACAGCGTTCTCTGCGCTTGGCAAGCCCATAGAGATGATCAATCAGGTTGGAATCGTCAATGCCAGCATCCGAGACCACAGCTGAAGAGGGCTCTAGGACGCATGCGCATTTGATGGCTCAATCATCGACGTTGGATTCGAGGGTCTCGTTGTGGACGAGTCGGAGGGCGCACAGATCGTTGCAAAGATGACGCCTAATACGAAGATCGCACTCCTGCAGAACCATGGCTCCTTGGCACTTGGACAGACGAGCCCTGACGAGGCGGCTTGGTGGGTATGTAAATTACCTCATACGGAAAATCCGTGTCTGATGGTGATTCTCTAGTTCCTTTCCTTCGAGAAGGTCTGCCGTGCACAGCTCCTCGTCATGTCCGCTTTGGAGAAGGGTGAAAGGCCAATTCTGGTAAACGATGAGGCAAGGAAATTTACTTCGAAGGAGACCGGAAATCCAGAGATGGGTTGGCTGGGATTTGCAGGATACTACGAGCGAGAGGAGTGGGAGAGTGGCGGGGATTTCAAGAACTAACGTGAGAGCTATTACCCCAGATTATAGAACGGCACCACTTGTTAGTTACGCCATTGAAGTTTACAACAGGTTCGTAGACAAATTGTACCACAGGCACGTTGAGTGCATGTGAAACCTATTGTGGAGCAGACTATGCACGGTCCAACACAGGGGCAAGAAGTCCACCAAAATGTCCGAAGAGAAGAGCAAACCGTCTTCGAAAGGATGCTGAGGATCTAGACGGGTTTAACAAGGGTGATCAGTTATTGTTGAAGTAGCGTATCTTCTTCTTTGAACCCGGGAGTATGCGGCTCGTCCTCGGCTGGCATTTCGGGCTGTTGGTCGTGGGCAATCGAGAGCAACTCGAACTCTGGGAGAAAATAAATTGGGCCTGAACCTCGAACATGACGCTTCCGAATCCAAGGCTAGACGTTCCCTGCTGGACTTCGGGCGGTGATAATGATAAGGATGTACCGGCACGTCGAAGGCTTGTTGTCGACGGGCGCTGCACCTCAGCTGCAAGGCGCTCGGGCGTCGCCGGGAATTGTCCAGAGAGCCCCAAAAGTTGCAAGATTCCCACGCTGTCAAACATGTGCTCGGGTACATTGGCTTGCTCCGAGGGTTTCCAAACCAGTGCCCAGCCGAGACAGAGTAGGATGACTGAGATCATGCTTCCGGCAACGGTCTAGTGACATGTGAGCAAAGTTCTCATACACGTATGAGCCATCTCACCGCGATCATGTTCAGCTAATAGATCACGCGACGCCAGCGTCAACTAATAGTCCCGTATAATTTAAGCAACGACGTGCTACGTACATTCAATCGGCCTTGAAGGGTTTGGGGTTTGAGCATAGCCGGCCGTCTCCGTCGGAGATTGTCGGAAATCGCTGGACACCATCGTGACTATAAATACAAGCGGGACTTAGAGAGCTCTGGTACATGTAAGAGCTCAAGGCTTACGCGACCAGATCAGTAGACTGAGAGCGTCTTCCATGGCATGTTCCAGACCGATGAGGCTAACAACGCGCGTCGAATTTTCGTACTGCAAACCACTGTGAAGTCCAAGGACCTGTGCCAAGTATCTGAAAAATGATGAGCACGTGCCCCGATGGTCAACGAGCCCACGTGACGTACTGCTTTACGAGGCTCAAGGGTGGGCAATCTAGGCTTTCGAAGCAGGACAATGATGCCAACGACGTTCCCGAAGCTGGGAATGCCCATAGGCCATAGAACTACGCATCTTTTTAGGTTATATTTTCATCCGAATAGCTGAGCACGCTCACCCAATCTCGAACTGGATCATCCTCAATGGGTCCTTCATCGTAAACCCAAACCGACGTCGTACTTCGGTCCAAAGGGCTGATGACGAGTTTCGACTGTAAGTCTACATCCACAGCACGATGGGCCACTGCCAGACTACAACGGCAAACCTGGGCCGTAAGCGACGCGTTGCCATCGGAATCTGTGCCTGTAGCTGCAACGAAGCCGTCTGTGTGCGCTCCAACCTTGACCAGGAGCAGAGACTCACTGGAGGGATACAGCATGGGGAAATAGTCTTCAATTGTATCCCCATTCGAATCTCCGAGACTGGCCCCAAAGAGAATAGGGAAAACAGGTCCAGAGTCATAATTTTCGACACCGACCCAGTTCAGCTAGCGGAGCTGAGCACATATTCACAGACACAGCGATAGACGCACTGAAGCAAGACGAATCAAGCCCATATCTATGAAGGATGTCATCAGCAAGCGCGGTAATGGGTATAGTCACCAACCTGTGGGATAGAACAACAGCTGAGAGCCGTCCGTGCCGTTGAGGCTCCAAAGTCCGCCCCAGGGGTAATATTCAGGCGAGTCAGCAGACACTGGGGTGCGGAAAGCGAGAATGAAAGGAGAACAATCGATGGTAAGGGTAGCGGCCGAGACACTGGCGAATCCTGTTCCATTATTGTCGGAGATTATATCATACAGTGTATTGCCGAGCACCCCAATTCTGCTAGTGGTGAGGTTATCGTACGCGAACCCAGGGAGAAAGGTTGAAATTTCGGAGGTGACTTCAGAGCTGAGAGGAGTGGATCAGTTCAAACAACTCTGTAAGCAAGACTGGACCTACTTGTAATCTGACGCATGGCGGACGAGTGGAATAGTAGACGTCGAATTTATGGTGACACTGAAGGGAGCGGGTGTCGTTACATGCAAACCGGCCAAACCGACCATGTAGATCAGGACGAGGACCAGATTCCAGGTGGAAGTCGGAACTTGCCGAAATCCCGCTTCAGCGCCAACTGTTGCATGACGCTGAGCATAACGGCAGTGTAAAGCTAATGGAAAAAGTCAGAGTCTAACGATGGAATTGTAAGCTGCCCACTTGCCGTGACAACTATCTGAGAAGGCACAACAACAAAGACACCGACAGCCTCCGAGGCACTGCCCAAACTCATCGAAACATGGTGTTCAAAATGATACGTCCCAACAACAAGAAGGCCAATATGAAGCAAAACAGGTCCATTGTGCAGGATATTTGAAGCGCTCGCCAAAAGGAAGGGTGACAGCTTGAGACACATCGAGTCTTCAAGATTGAGTATGGCTGTTAAGATCTCGTAAACAGGAAGAGGAGTTCGACCAGACTACTATCGGTTGGATGGAAACAGCGCGGGGATAAGCCCCATGCGCTACTGCGAACAGGAAGCCGGTTCTTATCATAGTCTGGAGCGGTCAGTGTGGCAATGATCTGAGGTGGAGGGGCTTACAACAAAAGGGTTCCCTTGTAACGTGCTTCGAGACGATGATGATCGCTCAGGGATGGTCGACAGAAATTCCTTCCAGCGCGGTACCATGAACAGGCTTCGTTTGGAGCGGGGAGCGGTTGACCGCCATATAGATACCCACGTTACGGCGATACTCGCGCTGAGATTTGGGATGAAAGCAAGAGTGACTCCCAAGAGTTCGAAACGAGGGTTGCGGTAGTAGTCAACCTGGAACCATCAAACCTGTTTGCTTCCGTGACTTCCGTCAAGGAGAACGATTTCTTTCAGCCGCTTGTCGGGCCCTTGGATCGATCCATTGGTACAATACATTGCTACCCGATATGGCTGTGGATACTTCCGAGAAATGCGCTGTGTCATGAATGGGATTATGTGATACGTCTAAATTGTACAGCGGAAGAGAGGAGTGTATAGCTAACCCCAAACCAGAGAGAATGCTTAACAAAGCGAGGGTTAATCAACAACCTTAGGCGAAAGCTTCCTTGTCTTTGAACCCCGAGCGATACTCTAGCCGTCAATGTCTTGCGTCTCCGGGTTCAAGTTAGTTCATTGGCCTAAGGTGCAGCATACGTCGTTGGCTTAGGCGTTCCACACGTGACCACTGTCGGTTCCGAGGTCGACCTTCTCCAATTCGACATCCGACGGTAATAGCGGAAGTAACGCGCCAGCGCGCCGAAGATCTGTTGTTGACGGTCGCTCCACCTCGTCTGCAAGACGATCCGGTGTGGTGGGGAATTGTCCAGATAACCACGTGATTTGCAGGACGCCGATGCTGTCAAACATGTGCTGGGGTCTATCCCTCTGTCCAGCCGTCTTCCAAGTCAGTGCCATGCTAAGACAGAGCAGTACCACTGAGACGGCAGTGCCCGCGATTGCCTGAAAGAATATAAGCATGGGTTCGGTGTTCATTGTTGGTATACCTCACCGAGATCATATTGAGCTGGAAAGTGAAGAAAAGGATAAGTGAACCGATGCCTGGTACATGACCGGCAAGATACCCACATTCAATCGCGCTTGAAGCACTTGGACGTGACCGACTGTCTCGGTGGTGTTCCCTTTGAACTCGCTAGACAGCATTGACACTGCGAAAATGGGGAGAGGTTAAATGATTGCTCTCACAAAGCCGACTTTCCAAGGCTCACCCGACCAGATCAGTAGGCTGAGGGCGTCCTCCATAGCTTGTTCCAAGCTAATGAGGCTGACATCTTGGGTCGAATTTGGGTATTGTAGTCCGCTGTGAAGCCCGAGGACCTGTGCCAAGTATCTGAGCTACAATGAGTCCTAGCTCAGAAAGTCATTGAGACAGATCAGAACGTACTGTTCTACTTCGCTCAGATAGGTGCAGTTGGCGCTCTCGAAGCAAGATACAGAGGCCAAGGAGTTTCCCGGTCCGCCAAATGACCATAGACTATAAAACTGTTCACCGTCTATGTCAGTTGTCCGCAAGTCATGAGCTTTATGTAATCACCCAATCGCGAATGGGGTCGTCAGCTATGGGCTCTTGAGTGTAGACCCATATAGAACTGTTGCGCCGTGCCACAGGGCTGACAACAAGCTTTGACTGCAAATCTACATCCACGGTGCTACGGGTTACTGCCAGGTTACAGCTGCAAATTTGGGCCTCGAGTGTCCCGTTTCCCGCATTGGTGACCATACCTGATTAGCTATTAGCATTTCCAGTGCAAGCGTAGATTAATGGCTGAAACTGACCAGTTGGGTAATACATTGGAAAGTAATCGTCGATCGTGGCTCCATTAGAGTCTCTCAGGCTTGCCCCGAAGAGAATAGGCATGACGGGTCCAGAGTCGGACTGTTCTACCCCCTCCCAATCCATCTAGGGGAGATAAGCACATGCTGATGAATGACTGGGTAGACGCACTGTGGGAATGCGGACAAGACCCATATCTGTTTGTACTCAGCATTCAGGTCCCGAAAGTGATCGGTTGCGCACCTGTGGGATTAAAGAACACCTGTTGTCCTTGTGTGCCGTTAACGCTCCAGACTCCTTGCCAGGGATAGTATTGAGGTAAATCAGAGTACACTGGAACGGGAGTGGCCAGAGGGAAGGGAGAGCAATCGATAGTTAGCGTAGCAGCTGAGACGCTGGCATAGCCTGTGCCATCATTGTCGGAAATCACATCATACAGGGTGTTGCCTTGTACGCCAATCCTGCTGGTGGTGAGGTTATCGTAGGCGAAACCGGGCAAGAACGTGGCGACTTCATTCATGGTTTGTGAGCTGAAAAGCGAGTTAGATCAAGCACGTCATATAGGAAAATTCGACACACTTGAAATCCACAGCCCTGCGGACAAATGGGATGCTGGATGTTGCATTTAAAACGATCGTGGATGTTTGGTTATAAGGTTGCACGCTGAACAGAGCCGGTGTCGTGACGTGTAACGCAGAGAGACCTCCCAAGTAAAGAAGGACGAGCAAGATGTTCAATGTAGCAGTGGGAACTTGCATTTGCCGATATAGAGCTATTAAAGCACCTCCTATTCCGGACCAGGCAGCACATTGATCATGGAATGCTGTGATACTTTTGGCAGAGCCGAAGTCTCGCTGCGACGCCAACTGCTGCATGGCACTGAGCATGATAGCTGTATAGAGCTGATGGAGCCGGTCAGCCTCATGAAAGGGAAGACACTGAGCAGCTTACTGTTACTAGTGTCTGGGAAAGCACGACGATGACAACACCCATGGCCTCCGACGCGGTGCCCAAGTTCATTGAGACATTGTGTTCAAAGTGGTAAATCCCGACAATCAGAAGGCCAATATGCAGAAGGACGGGGCCAATATGAAGCAGGATTGAAGCGCCAGGTAGAAGGAGGCGCGCCAGCTTGATAGTCATTGAGACTGAGTGACACGTTGGAAGTGGTGGGAAGGAGGCGGAGAGGATAAAGCGCGCTTCAGAGGACTACGCGGTAGGTATCATCGCAAGATAAGTCCCTCTTTATCCCGATCTGACAAGATGGTCATCTAAACAACAGAAGCGGCGTCGACGGAGTCGCTAAACCAACTGATGCCTTCCAAAACATGGATTGAAGGGAAGGCAACAGTAGGCCAGAACAAAAGGCCATACCGTAAGGCCAATGGCCAATTCATGTCAAGGCGATGCTCCCCAATACGGAGCGCTGACTGCCAAGTTCCTGTAAAATTAAGCTTGCCTGATCAATAAAAGGAGCTCAGCCCCTTGGTCGGTGTGGTGCAAAAGGCCATGTGGATCAGCAGAATATACATTTGCGAACAAGGAGAGTTGATGGTTAATGCGCAGAGGAGTCACCGAAAAGCTGATTGCTTCCGTCGGCCTCCATCAGCACGAGAAGCTCCTTTGTGCCGCTTTTCGACTGGGCATCAGACCCCCTGAGACTGACACACTCGGATTTACACGACTTCGCATGCAAGTCTGACAGTGTCAAATGCCGTTCAACCGCACCGGCAATCCCTCATTCCGATTGACAACGCCACCGTGGATAATCAGCTACACATACACCTCCAAAGTAGCGTACGGACATTATACATAGCATCCCACTAACTCTCTAGTTAGTCCTTAAATAATGGGGTGAACTGCAAGAGCAATCGATCAGAGTTTGACATCGAATACCGCGAGGGGCTCAACTTCTTCTGGTTTCCAGAAGGTTGTGTAGCACCGAACTGACGCCCGTCTGTACTGGTGTCCTCCTGGTTTTCCCTAATGTCTGGCTCATCGGCATCGAGCATGCTATTCTGGAATAGAGGTGCAAACGGCTGATGACATATCAGTGTCGTCTTTCACAGTGTTTCTGTCAATCGCGTACCTTTGACGAGTTGACTGGCTGTGTCGGCCCAAATGCAATAGACTGAGCCGCAATAGAGACTTTCGCCAATCTAGACCTGCTCTCCTCTGCCATCATCTGCAGTGGGTTCCCGCCTTCGTCACCATCACCATCATCATCCTGCGCATCGAAGAAAGCATTCAGATCATCATTCTGCAAGTCCATTCCAGTTTCTTCGAGGATCTCGCGACGCGCGTCTGGTGAGAGTTGCGAGGCTGGCAGGAACAGCGGTTCTCCGTTCCGTACTCTGTTTGGAGACGCATACTGCTGAGCCACAGACGCATCTTGTCGGGACACCATGGATGCAGAAGGATGCTGAGAAGGTACACGAAAGGTCGACGCTCGATTAGTCGCTTGATATGTTCCCGAAGGTCCTGCTTGGCTCGGTCGTGGTAGCTGAAATTGCGGGCGCTGAGACGCGCCAGTCATCTGACGAGGAGGCGGAGACTGGACAGCAGCAGCAGCGCCGTAATTTGGATCTTCATCAAATCCCATCGGTTGTTCTTCCAGGTTCTCGTCCCATTGACCTTCAGCTACCGGAGGTCCATGCACAGAGCCTTGCCTATCTGGTGAGTCCTCGTGTGCCACTCTTGCTGCCTTCGGTCGAGGGCCGTCAGTATTGCCTCTAGTACGCTTCGCTCCATTACCCCGCACGACGTCTGCAGCACCACTTGTAGCGATAAACGCTTGGAAGTCCCAGTCATCGCCTTCTTTCTCGTCGGGAAGCGTAGGCAAAATGGCGAGGACTAGAGGGGCCGGAGCCTCGGTAAATGTGAGCGTTAGATATTTCTCTAGCGTCTCCGCCAATGTTAGGGTTGCCTGTAGAGCATCAGTGGTGGGCAGTGGCAAGCTATAGGGGTATGCTCACAGCAAATTCTCGTATGTGGAAGGAGAGCGAGACCGTCGTATCCCCAGTGTCATATCGTATTAGGTCCGTCCCAATCATCTTCACCTCCGTGTTTATGTCGCCTTTATCTGCAAAACACAATCAGGTGGGAACTCAGGCCGAATCTTACCAGAAGTCTTACCTGCGATAGTTCGCACAACCATATCGGCAGGATTGAACTCCATCGAGATCTGTCCATCCGCCTTAGGCATGGCCACTCGCATACGTTCCAGCAGACTCCGCAGCGCCGGCCGACTGGCAACAACAACCTTCTCGTGCGGATTCTCCTCAAGAGCGGGAGCGAGCAGCTCATCAGGGTACTCCAGTTTTAGTCGATGTTGCTTCACAACGCCTGAGATATGTGCATATATGCGTCAGTCTGGCTCGCAGAGGCACTGATGAGAGAATGCGTACCATGATCACAGAAGAATTTTATCAGCATTATGCTCTCCGCACTCCCTTCCTCGTCATCGGAATCCTCATCTGTCCCAGGCGCCCACGATGACCCCGGCTGCGGCGGTTCCCGAATGATCAGCTTCACGCTCCTCACGCCCTTCTCGTGGTTCCGATGCCTGAGGTACGACAGCAGCAGCTTCGTCTTGAGCCGCGCCTTGACACTGCGTCCCTCCTCCACTTGTGTATTTGCAGATCGAAATGACGACCCCGGTGTGCGGACAGAGTAGGAGGAGAAGAAGGACGGCTGCAGGAGGAGCCGGCAGTAGGCGGACTTGGATGAGTTCGTTGCGGAGAGAGTCAGCTACTGAGGCTCGCGTCAGACGTCCTGGGTAGGCAGGTGCGGGCGGTGGAGCGCACTGAGTTGGGAAGGGCTAGGATGTCCATATCGTCGCTGTACCGGGACAGGCACATGAGGGTTTTCGTCAGCGCTGTGATGCAAGTCAGCGGTGGGTCAGCGGAGTGCAAACGGTGTACGCACTCTTCACAGACGCCATCGTCAGCTGCGCCTCCATAATAGTAGAATATAAGAGTAGTCGTTTATCTTGCGTATCGAGGTATAAGTGAGTTGATAAGTTGCTTATGTGGTAGAGTACAGAAATACGATGTATGCGTTGTGTCGAGAGGACGTCGAAAGAAAGACGCGTCCCATTCCAGCGCGTGCGCCAGGATTTCGTTCGGAGTCCCGTGCCTTTGCTTTCCTGCGAAGTCAATGCACACCGCCTTTGCTGGCTTCCCGGTCGATAATGATCTCTGTAACTCAGATGCACGATAACAAGCTTGGATCCCGCTTTTTTCCCCGAGGAGCTGTGCTTTCGGGCTTCTGGGTGATATGAATTAGGGATGCCTGGTTCTCGGACGAAGCGGCCGGGCCTGCGTGCCATCTCCTGCTTCCCGACGTCTGACCCGGAGGTCAGCTGATTCCCGTAAGTACTGTCTCTCATTTCCCTCACTTCACCTGTGCTCAGACACGTACTATTCTTGTCTGCAGTCTGGGATGCACGTTTGCCGTGAGCGCCTGCATGGGCGGCAGCCAGCCGCTCGCAGAAACGTCTAAGACAGCTTTCCTGCCCCACTACCCCTGCCTGCCACCCTCCTGGTTTATAATTCCCCGCAATGCCAGGTCCATGGCCGCATCCCAAACGAGCAAATCCGAGCGTCTACGATGCGCCTCATATCCGCTCTGCTTCTCTCCCTGCCCACCCTTATCGTCGCCCTGTCCATCCGGGACGACCCCATGGCGCTCGTGCTCAACTTCGTGACTTGCACAGAGGTGCGCCGAGCATCTGACCGATAAGCACCGCAGTGCTGACAGCGCACCGGGCAGGACACCCATTCCCGTTGGTACTCGATCAACAGCGCGTTCGCGCCGAAGATAGCGCCTGCGGCCGTGTGGGGCCAGATCGGGAACTTCACGGCGCCTACGTGGAGTGAGCCTGTGCCATACTGTATCGATGCAATGCTGATGATGCTTGTTGGTGTCTGACAGCTAACTGGACTGTATGTCGACGTTTCTATGTTTCTGTGGTGATAGGAGGCATCGTCTGACATTGATGCAGCGTGTAACAGGAGGCGATAACGCGCCCGGATCGAGGCGGTACTACATTGGCTCGAGTGGGCAGGAAGAGTACCAAGAGGTGGGCGCATGACCTCACTCGCATGGGCACATTCCTGAGCCTGAGCTTGTACGTTCTAGCTCGTGATCAGCAAGGAAGACAGCGCACATGCCACGTTCCTGCAGGTGTTCAGCAACTCCGACGCAGTGGGTCAGGCGAACGGGGTCGGGATCGAGTTCTCCGACGTGCTGGGACTGTACGTTCATTTCTGTCCTTTGCATTCCCGAGCAGGGTCCAGCGCAAACGTGGTTTGCTGATGCACACGCTCCCCCGCCAGGCTCGCGGCGACCAACGCGACGGAGGGGATGCCCGGCTCTGTGCTCACATGGGTCACGGCGGGCTGCTCGAATGACTCCAGCTCCGCAGAGGCATTTTCCTTCAACAAGCACGCGGCGCGGTTCAATGCCTGGCTGAGCGCGTTCAATAGCTCGGTTGCATAGCGACCAAATAGGGTCGCACGGGGGAGCACTGGGGCGCAAAAAGTCTGGAAATTGCAGAAAGTCGAGAATACTCTGTGCTTCGCGCGCGTTTCAGCGTGTTGGAACATCCCCCAATGTTCTTATGCCAATCGTGTTGTGTATCCTCAAGATCGGGGAAGAGAACTGTCGCAGTGTGGTGATAGCGTCATTGTTCACACGTTTGACCGGCAGCACGCGGCGGCACACAGGCCCGATACAAAGATAGGGCCCTCTTTGACCTGACAAGGGGGGATGCTGTGCTTTTGATTATCGGCCGTGGGCCATGTGCCTCTCGGGACCCGGCGCGCGCACCGAAGCTGGTTTGAAATGCAGGGCCGGGGCGGCGCAGAATCATGGTGATTATCAGCGCGGCAGTTGCGCCGGATAGCCCACGGTGCCGTAAAGAACACGCGAGAATAGAGGTTTGTGGTCCAATTACGAAGCCGATAAGGTTGTGGACCTGGTGTGAGGTGAGAAGCGGTGCCGTATATTTTGTGAAGGTTTGGGAGTGGGCAGCGCCCCGATATATGACGGCACGGTGGGGAGAAGCGAAAGCTTGTGGGCGAGTGAAAAAGCGGCGGTGGTCAGCCCCCTCTGGGAACCCTGAGTGAGAAGAGGCTTTGGCCGGATTCGCCGCCTTTGGAAGCCGCCCAACCCTGCGGGGCCTGGATCGCGTCAAATCGGCAACTGTTCCCGCCCACTTCTCATTCGTCCACAGCGCTCGTCCCCCCACCCCCGGCCGGCCCTCTAATACCACCCCAAGCTTCCACCTCCCGTCCCCGCATCGCCGGATGCTCACTTCTTGCCCACCACCACAGACCTGCATACACCCCCTCGTCGACAGCACCTGCTTCTCGATGGACGCAGCGCTCTTCTCACTCCCCTGTCTCTGCCTCCTATCACTCTCGGCACTCTCCATATCAGCACTGCTCGCCCTCTCCCGGCAGCGGCGAAGAAGAGCAAGAGAGGTGCATACACCCGCACAACCACCGCACACAAACACCGACACGCAGTCCAGTTCAAAACACGCGTCCAGCATGGCATACATTCTCCCCGGACGTGTGTCACATGCGCCGTCTTCCTCCACCGCATCTCTGGCTGCTTCCCGACGTTCGCCCGCGTCATATCCGACGCTTAGCCTTCTCCTGCCCCTATCCCAACTCGAACAAGGCACGCTCGACCTGCTCGGTGGACGTCTGTTCGCATATAGCAATCAGCGCCGAGCGGCCCTCACCGGCATCCGCCGTTCCAACCTCCTATCTGGCCTGCCTCGCGGCGATGACGCGGCCGGTCGGATCCGCGATAAGGTCGCTGCGGCCCTCGCTGCTCAGGGGCTGCCCCCGGACCGTCTGGGGGAGGTCTACGTGCAATGCACGCCATCCTATCTTGCCTCCAGCCCGGAGGCGACAGCGGAACCCCTGTCCGCGGCAGTGTACTATTGCTATGAATCGGTGGCATATGGACAGGGGTTAGGGCCCGCGCGGGGCCACGCGGGTCCCTTGTGGGCCATCGTATTGCAGGTCAGTGCTTTGCTGTGCATTATGCACACCCGATGGGGAACGTGAAAATGCTCATCCGGACCCTCTCTCAGGTGCACAACAACACGTTCAATGCCGGTGGGGGAGAGAGCGGTGATATCTATGCGCTAGACGTACGCGGATGCGCGCGTGATGATCCGGCCCCGAGCGGGTGAGTCGAGCGCTGCCTCCAGCCTCGTGTTGTTGACACAGATGGACCGCATACTTACATCCCGTTTGTCTACAAAGCTATGACCATCAGTGGTCCGTCCCCGCCTCCTCGCCATCCCGCGAACCCGCTGGCGCCTATATCGTCGCTATCAAGGCCCCATCCCCAGCGCCTTCATCTCCCTTGGATTCCCCTTCAACCCGCCCACTCCCCGCAGTGCGCATCACCTACGTTCTCCCCGGATCCAAGGCCTCAAGATATACAACCATACTCGAGCCTACCTCCTGCCTCCCAATGACCACCGCCAACCTGCTCTACTCTCTTGTCAAGCTGCAACTGGAGCTCTTATGCGAAATGCCTAGCACAATAGCGCACGCCGTCCAATCATATTGGGAACAGGACAGTACCATCGCCTCCCGCCCACTCCTCACCTGCGCCGACTCTTGCCCTGCCTCGCCGGCATCGTCCGGTCGGTCGATCGACGAGGACTCGTGGTTCTCCACCCGTAGCCCCATCCTCGGCTGGGCGCTCGAATCTCCCGCAGAGACATATGCCCGCCAGCGCACCGAGGCATTTCTCCGACAACGCGTCGAGCTGGAGGAGATGACTGTGCGGCTAATCTGCACCTCAACTACCTGCCCGTCGCCGATCTTCGAGGTTGCCCATCCGAAGGCACTTCCCCACCGCACTCTCACGGTGCATTACCGATCATCCAAGTTCTTCACCCTCCTTCTCGCGACCATCGACTCTGAGCAAGCCTATGCCCTCGGCGCCGAGCAGTCTCATGAGTTCGAAGCGACCGATAAGGCAATGTTCACCGCCTGCTTCGCCCCCAGCTACGCGGCATATCGGCCAACCGAGAAGGAGGCGCTCGCGCACCAGGTGCGGTGTTGGACCCTCCCCATGGAGAAGCGGCCGCAGTGGCTTGGTCATTACCTTGACGAGCCTGCTGACTGGGGCCTGATCACCGTCCTCGTGTGGATCCAGCTCACTGCCCTCGCCTGGGGCTGGGTGTCCGTCGTCATCGGCACGACGCTTGGCGCCGCGCAAGATCCGATGGTCGTCTTCGCGCCGACCAAGGATGCGCCGGTTCTGCCTAAACCTCAGCCGCAGCCACAGCCGCAGCTCGTCTCCGTCGCGACGGCCACTGCCAAGGCCTGATCGCTCTGCCTAGATACTCCTCGTTCTCAGTCACGACCGCGATGCCTTTCCTCCTTCTCTGTTCCTATTTCGGGTTCGTACTGTCGGGTGAGCGCCGCGCGCTCGTGTACCACTACTATACCCTACCCCGGTCTGTGACCACGGACTGCTCTCTGTACATGCCCTGTACATGTGTTGTATCATACCCTGTGTATTCTTCCCGTTTCGTTCCGAGTCCTTACCCCTTATCGTACATTGTCCTTTACCCTAGGATACTGTTTATTCCGCTTTCGTATATATACTTTGCCCAATATGGGCATACATTACATTAGGCTACCGCTTCCCAGCACTCGTAATCAGATTGCCTATTGCTCTCCCCGCGGCCGTGCCGGCCAACGTGCCCAGTCCCGTGAGCAGCACCCTAGCCCCATGCAGCGTGCTCGCCCCCACCTCCACGGCATCGGCCGCAAAGCGCATCGCGGCCCTGCCGGCGTCCGGCTCTTCCCGCGCCGCCCCCGCAGAAGCCATGATCGCGCCCTTGACAGCAAAGAGCTCGTTGATGATCTCCAGGCCCGCGCTTCTGGCCCATACCACGGGGCCACTCTCGACACTGTACAGCTTGTGCAGCTTGTCTGTGACGCTCAGCAGTGCGTGGTTCGCCAGGTAGCGATTCCGCGCATAGGGTTGGAGGGTTGTCCCTTGCCCTATGTCGGCGCCGGTGAGCACTCCCGCCTCTATGCACCTAACCAGCTCGGCCACGTCGGCCAGACCCATGTTGAGCCCCTGCCCCGCGAGCGGGTGCACGTTGTGCGCCGCATCGCCTACGAGCACTGTCCGCCCCCTCCCCTCTGCAGAAGAGCCGAGGTACGCATCGGCGTGCATGAGCCGGAGGGGGAAGCCCGCCACGGTGCCCTGCTGGATACCCGTGATGAGCGGGGGGAAGGAGTCGGCGTCCGAGTCCGGGATGCCGACTGCGGCTGTGGTGCTGCTCGATTGGGCGGTGTGCGGGGAGATGCCGTGGGAGCGCTCGCGGAAGGCGACTTCTTCTGCTGCTTGTTGGGGAGTGAGCGGGGAGCCGGACTCGTGCGCCTCGAGCAGGACTGAGTAGAGGTAGGAGAGGGACACGGGCGGGAGGCGGAAGGCCGCGTTGATGTATGTGCCGAGCGCGGCGGGGTCGAGCGCGCGCAGGGCCGCGGCGTACTGCGGCTTGGTGCTCCACACGAGGGAGGACGCCGTGGGTGAGAGAGGGAGGAAGGCGATCGGCCCCGTGGCGAGGAAGCGCTGGAAGGCGGCGGTGTTGGGCTGGCCCAGCGGGTGCGCGCGGTGCTCCAAGGTGGCTACCACGGCGTGCGTGGGGTACTGCCAGCCGTAGGAGGCGATCTGGGCGTATGAGCGGACGGGGGAGGAGTGCCCGTCTGCGCCGATTAGGAGGCGGGCGCACAGGGCCCGGCCGTCCGAGAGGGTGATCCGCGGGTAGTCGTCTGCCTGTGCCTGTGCCTCTGCGTCTGCGTCTGAGGAGGCACGGGAGATGGAGGACACCTTGACGTTGTCGAGCAGGTGCACGGCGGGCTTTGTAGAGAGGAGGCGGAGGAGGGCGCGCTGCAGGTTGAGGTTCTCTACCATTGTGGCCATTTGGAGGGGGCGCGCGTGCTGGGAGGAGGCGGGGATGTCGGTGGTGGAGAAGGTGATGCGGGCCGAGGAGAGGCCGTCCCACGCTTGGATCTCCTCCACGGGTGCGGTGCGCGATGTGTCGAGGTGGTCCCATGCGCCGATCGCTACCGTTGTTCAGGCCAAGCCTAGCTAGGAAGGAAGACACGGCGCACCTTGGAGGAAGTGGCGGGAGACATTGGTGATCGAGCTGACCCGGTTGCTGTACTCCCCCTCGCCCATGCTCCACGCCCTGGTCTTCTCCAGACTCCCCGCCTCGACAAGCGCGATCTTCGCCGTCTCGTATATCGCGGGCGAGTGGGCGAGCGCACCGGCGAGGGCGAGCCCGGCCGGGCCACCGCCGACGATGACGATGTCGTAGTCTTGGGCTGTTGCGGTGGAGGCTTCGGTCGCGTACCCTCGCGAGCGACATAGGGCGACGGGCATATATCTTGTTCGTCGTTGTGAGACGGTGTGGGGCCGTATGCGCCGGGCGATGGAAGGACGCATGCTGCCGTTTGAGAAGGTGCTGAATGCGCTCAGACAGAAGCAGCGGCGCTCATCCCATCCCGCGTCCGGCCGATCGATCGCGACGCCTGACAGCCAAAATTATGGAAATCACGTGGCTTGTCATTCTCGTCGTCGCTTTGGGGCCCTCCCTTCCTCCTCCTCAACACTTCAAAAGAGCACCCACAGGGATGCCGCCCTATCCTGTAACAAACCTCGTCGTCGGCGACCCGTATGCGGTCCTCGCCGCAGGACCGTGGCTGCAGCTGCTGCACGCTTCGTACGTCTCCATTGCACCGCGTCGGCGGGGAAATGCTGACGTCTGACCAGGTCGGGCGAGCTCCTCGCGGAAGAGGACACGACCCTGCCCATCCGGGTGCTGGCGGTGGACGAATCCTTCGAGCATATCGTGACCACAGCGGACAACAAGAAGCTGGTGGTCCGGCAGCGGGAGGGGCTCAAAGTACTCAGCACCCGGTGCGCTCATCCTCCCCCTCCTCCCATCCAAGGACTTTGCTCATGAGACACAGAGAGCTCCCGAAACGCGCAACATCAATCACATTCGCGAACCCGTCCACGCTCGTCGTCGCCGACAAATTCGGCGATGTATTCCGCTACCCGCTGCACCCTCCCCCCGCTCCCGCCCTTCCCAGCACCTCCGAGCCACCCCAACGCCAGCCCAGCACCTCCGACAAGCCGTCGGGGGGCGAGCTCCTCCTAGGCCACGTGAGCATCATCACCGCGCTCCAGCTTTCTCTAGACGGGAGGCATATCATCACCGGCGACCGGGACGAGCATATCCGCGTGAGCCGGTACCCGCAGAGCTTCGTCATTGAGCAGTTCCTGTTCGGACACCGGAGGTGCGCGCTCCTTCCTCCTCCTCCCTCTCCTGGGGAACGCAAGCTGATATGTGGTGGTACGGCACGGCAGATACGTCTCCGCCCTGCTCATCCCGCCCTTCTCCCCCCGCACCCTCCTCTCAGGCGGGGGCGAGCCCCACCTCTTCATCTGGGACTGGCCCACCGCGCAGCTCCTCCAAAAAGTGGCGTACGAAGCTGCTGCGCGCCCATTTGTGCGCATGAAGCCTGTGAGGAGGGCGAGGAAGGGGAAGGGGCAGCAGGGGAAGGGCGGTGGGGGCGGGTCGGTGGCCCCGGGCGAGGAGGGGAAGGAGGGGGAGGGGGATGCGGTAGCAGAGGCGGCCGCGGCGGTGGTGGAGCAGGCGCAGGGGGAGGAGGATGCGGGGGAGGACAGCTGGGGCCAGAAAGGCACGCTGGTGGAAGTGACGAGCCCGGAGGAGGACGTCGTCTTCGTCGTTCAGAAGCTGGCTGCGCTCTCAGCAGGCGACGAGCACATCATCCTCTTCTCCCTCGTTGGGTACGCCCTCCTCCCATTCCCTCCCTGGACAGTTTTCGGCTGACACGAAGCAGCTGCTCGGCCCTGCTCTACCTCCCCTTCCCCTCGCCGGAAACAGAGCCGCCGCAGCCAAGAGCGCTAGACCTAGGAAAACCGATCCTCGACTTCCACGCCTCGGGGCGCCAGGTCTGGGTGTCCCTGGACGCCGGCTGGCCGGCGTACGAACAGGATGGGGCTGGGGTGGACGTGCGGCTCGCGCTGTGGGAGGGGTGGGACCGGGGGGGACTCGCCCTTGTCCCGCGGGGTGGGGGGCGCTCGGCCCTTCTGCAGGGGGCGAACCGGTGTGTGCACGAGGGTGCGCGCGTCTCTCCTTCCTTTGCGCGGAAGTCCAATTCAAAACTGACACGGCACTGGCTCCTGCAGCCACCGCAGACCAGGTGAAGCAGCTCGACCTGCACGCGGCGCTCCTTCTCCTGCCGAAGTACGGCGAAGAGCCCGAGCCGGGCGTGCTGCCGGGACCTAAGGACCGGCCGGGAGCCAAGAGCGCGGGGAGGAAGAAGACGCGGGAGGCGCTCGCGCGAGTTGGGGGCGGAGAGGAGCGGGAGACGGGGAAGAGGAGGAGGGTCGAGGAGGTTGAGCTGTAGGATGTTGGGCAAAGGGGAGAGCGGGTTGAGTTGTGCTATTAGGGGTACACTGTAGAGTGGTCTACTCGCCCGAGCTTGAGTCGAATACAAATGCCCGCACTCCCACTTCCGGGCGCCAATCTCGTCTCGTCTGGCAGACCGCCGCCCACTCCCGCCGACGCCCGGTTCAATCACAGCTGCCATCCGTCGGGCCGTCCCTCCACCGCTCCAGGACGCGCGCACAGTCAAACACGGGCTTCCCAAGCCGCCCATTGACCTCATTGTGCACGTCGCACAGCCAGCGGCTCACGCCCTCCCTGCCGCTGACGTCGGGCGGCCGGCGCTGGATCTCGGCCCCGAGGTGCTGGGCGCAGTGCGCGCAGGGGTAGAGCGTGGGCAGGGCGTGGAGCAGGGCGAGCATGTGCTGCTGGTGGGCGGCGGTGGGCGAGGGCGGGTAGTACGCGGCTGCGGTGTGCAGGAACGTCCAGGTGGCGCGGCCGAGCTGCTCCGAGTCCGGCGGGCAGTGCGCGCGGTGCGGGTCGTCCGCGAGCAGGCTGCCGGCGGTGAGGAGTCCGAATGCGGCTGCGGCTGCGGCGGGGGTTGAAGCTGACGGTGTTGGCGGGGAGTGCGAGGCGGAGGCGGAGGCAGAGGGGCGCTTGGAGAGGGCGGAGGTGGCGAGGCGCATGCTGCGGAGCGAGTTGCACGCTTTGCACGGCTTGCCGTCCGGGCCTAGCACCATCCCCGGGGGCAGGCGGGGGCGCGCGGGCGGGGCTGCGGAGGTCGAGGTCGACGCTTCGGGCTGTCCTGTCATCGCCGCACTTTCCTTTCCGAGTAGTGCTGTCCAGGCAAGGAGGCGAGCAACAAGCGCCAAGCAGCACCCAGCGACAGAGGGCGAGCGGTGCTTGCTAATAATCCGGTCGCCGTGGGTCCGTAGGGTGGCCCTAGGTGGCGATGCAGAAGCACCGGAGCACCGCGGGCGCACAGGTAACTGGGTAACCACTCTTGAGAGCGCGGGTATGCGCGACTGACCGCACGCTCCTCCTTGTCCTCCTTGTCGCACCCGCACTCGCTGCGGCTCATCCACACTACCAGCCGGGGAGGATGTCCCTCGTGACGCCGCAGCCCGTCTCGGCCGCGCATGCGGTGGGCGAGCTGCTCAAGTCCCCCGACGACCTGCTCAAGATCGCCGCCTTCCGCAAGCGGCTCGAGAAGGAGAAGGCGAGCATAAACGTCAAGCTCAAGAGCGGCGTCAAGGACCAGCTCGAGGCCACCCGCGACGGGCTCAGGAAGCTCATGGCCACGCGCAATAACATCCAGGCTATCAAGGACGAGATGGCCAATGTCCACTTTATGTGCCAGGACCCGTCCATCAAGGTGGGCGAGTTTGACCAGATCAGCTGGGTCAGTGCCATGCATGTATTCTCTGTCGCTGTGGTTGTTGACCGGGACTGGCCGGCAGATGTCAGTCATACACCGCAACTTCTCCCTCACAGAGGAGATGGTCTCGAACCTGTCCGAGATGTACACCAAGCTCGACACGCTCGAGCACCAGCTCGCCTCAGCGCGGGACGACCCGCTCGGCCCCTCGCCCCACCTCCTGCCCATGCACTACCAGATCACCCAACTGGAGGCATTCCGCAACCAGACGCTGCACCAGGCGAAGAAGGCGAGCGCGGACGCGCGGCAGACGCTGGCCAGGTACTTCGAGAGGCTTAATGGGACCATTGACGCGTTTGATGAGTATCTGATGGTGCTCGCCCGGAATGTGCTTGGGCTGGTCAGGGCGGGCCAGCCGGCGGTCGTGGTGAAACTGATCAAGATTGCCGAGGTGGAGGGGAGGGAGGACGAGAAGGTGCGTTTTGGCCCGTCCAGGCGCATACATGCGGCATGCTCACTCTCTGGGTAGGCGATGGCGATCCGGCTAGTGAAGAAGATGGCGAACGTGGACGCTGCGGCCAAGTTCAAGTCGATGCAGGCCAACGCGCGCGTGATCAAGAACTACCGCTCGAAGATGATGACACAGATCAGCGGCTCGATCCAGGAGGCGTTCACCACCGCGTACATGCAGGACCGGGATGCGCCCGGCGCGTTCCTGGACAACCTGCAGTGGATGTACCAGGACCTCGTGCGCATACAGGACGACGTCGCCCCGCTGTTCCCGCCGGACTACGAGGTGTTCAACTACTACGTGCGCGCGTACCACAAGTCGCTCAACAGCGTGCTGGTCGAGCTGCTCGAGACGGGGCCAGAGGCGAGCGTGCTCCTCCAGCTGCACGCGTGGGTCAAGGACTACAAAACGAACATGAAGGAGCTTGGCATCCCCGCGGAGCTCATCACCCCGCCCCTGCTGGACGGCAAGGAGCAAGGGCTGATCGACGACTACCTGAAGCTGATCATCGGCAAGATGGACGAGTGGACCGCGAACCTCATGCGCACCGAGCTGCGCGACTTCACCGCGCGCGAGCAGCCGCCCGAGGTCGACAGCGAGGGCCTCTACGGCATGCAGGGCGCGGTCATCATGTTCCAGATGGTGAACCAGCAGGCGGACCTCGCGGCCGACTCCGGGCAGGGAAGCGTCCTCGCCAGCGTCGTCAGCGAGAGCAGCCGCGTCATGCGCCGCACGCAGGAGCAGTGGCTCAAGCTCGTCGACCAGGAGTTCAGGAAACAGAGCGAGAAGCCCGACGAGGTGCCCCCCGGCCTCGGCGAGTACATCATCGCCCTGGCGAACGACCAGATCAAGTGCGCGGACTTTGCCGAGGCCCTCTCGGCCCGCCTCGAGCCCCTCGTCAGCGAGAAGTACAAGGTCGTCATCGCCGACCGGCTGAACGAGGCCATGGACGGCTACCTCGACGTGGCCAAGAAGTGCACGCAGACGATCATCGACCTGATCATGAACGACCTCAAGCCTGCCACGCGCGCCCTCTTCGGCGCAGCCTGGTACGGCGGCGTCATGACCCAGATCGTCGAGACGATGCGGGACTACATGAACGACTACCAGCCGTACCTGAACCCGTTCATCCTCGACCTCCTCGTCGAGGACCTCATCGACACCTTCCTCACGACCTACCTCACCGCCCTCCGCCGGTGCTCAAAGCTCCAGATGCCCATGTCCGCAGACCGCATACGCGACGACATCAGCGAGGTCTTCACCTTCTTCAGCGTGTTCAAGCAGCCCAAGGAGCTCGAGGCCAACTTTGAGGTCGTCGAGCTCATACTGGCCATGCTGACCGCCTCCAAGAAACTCGTCTTCTTGGACTTTTGGAACTTTGCAAAGAAGCATGGGCCGAACCTGTCGTTTGTAGAGGCGCTGATGAAGGCGAGGGACGATCTCAGCAGGTCAGACGTGAACGAGGTCATGGAGAGCATTAAGCGGAAAGTAAAGGAAGAGAAGCTGACTGAACGTGAGTACATCATATGGTCCAGTTGTACATCTCCTCACGCCCTCATAGCGCCAGAACCGACAATCATGAACCGCATCACTGGCCAGAGCGCGTTTGCAAACATCCAGAACGTTGTTGCAAATCTGAGGGCGTAATCGCGGACCGCATCTCTATCTCATGTTGGACATTTCCCTTGTAGCCATTATGTACTGATACACCTTCTGTTACCCTATCACGCTGAGGGTTAATAAATGTACAGTTCTCATTCTACCTTGGCCTTCTCGGGACCTGGATTCGCGGAGCGATCTGGCAGCTTGGCAGCCGTTTCGTCGATTTTCGCGAACTGGAATGGGAAGCGGGAGGGGTATAAGAACGGACGGAGGTCGAACCGGTTATCATCTGGGCTGTAAGACTCCTGGGATGATGTGAGCCATGCACGAGGATTGCATTGAGCAAGGCGAGCGTACCGCATGGTATGACGGCGTCAGAGTCGTCATCTTGTGGCGGTTTCTGGCATGCTCAAAGAAGAACAGCTTGACCTTCTCCGCAATCTGTGTCGGAGACAAGCGGTCGCCCCATTCACGAACCAGCTTCATAAACACACTGTAGGGGCCGAGGTGCTCCACCTTGCGCAGGCGACCGTATATGGAGAGCTCCTCGTACGTCATACCCATATCGGCCTCGTCCGACTGGACGTAGGTTTCGGTGATGGGCTCGAGCTCTGCCGTGGGCACAGCGTCCAGGAAGCTTTCAAGGATGGGGAGATCGAACGCGGTCTGCGCATACTTGATGAACTTCTTCAGATCGGTCTTGCTGATCGCACCGATCGGATTGACATCGGCGGACGAGCAGTCGTACTTGGTCAGATAGCCACGCAGACTATAGTAAGATGAGTATGAGGGAAATACAGGTACAAACAAACAACGTACCTTTCATCAACATTAGCACTTCCGAGTACCAGCAGACCTCCATTTCGTCCACGAACAAACGGCAAAAGCTGAGCGAACATGTAAGCCAAAACCATGCGCAAGCGGGCTTGGATATTCTGTAGAGCCAGGTTCTCGGCGTTCGAGCCACCGTGAACCTTGAATTGTGGCTTGATGCCGGTGACCAGACCGAACAGGTTGCGGACAGCCGTAACGATGATGTCCATGTTCAAATCAACGTGGTAACTGCCAATCGCCTCGGAAAGATCCTTGGCGCGCTTGCGCGTCTCGATACTGGAGTTCTCCGTACCCATGTAGCAGGTGTGGAAGATGCGCTTGCAAAATTCTCTTGGGTCCGAAGGGATGTAGCTCGAGTCATCTGGCTCCCCAACAATGCGTCGTGCATCGGCAATTACTTGCTTGTCGGCGTTGGTTGCAGCCTGTGCGACAAGCCGACACATGCTGTACACTATGACTGATGTTGCGCAGCTGTCGATACCACCACTGAGCGGCACGAAGTAACCTTGAGTGCGGGAACGACGAAGGTAGTCCCACAGCCAACAAGCGGGTCCCAGCCTGTATCGCCTCATCAGCCCTTGACTAGGCAGCAGAAAGCAGCATACGCACGCAATCTCCTCTTCCGGCAAATGGTACCTGATCTCGAAAGGCCTCTCCGGCCCCACATAGTCGTAAGCACCAAAACTCTCAGTCGATAGAGCGGTGGGAACCTCGATCCTCTGGTACTTCGGGCTCTCCGCAGCTTGCTGGCTCCTGCTGCTCCGCTTCCGATAAGCCCGCACATCCTCAATATCGATCGTAGCGGTAACCACCTCCACGTCGTTCAAGCTGAATTGGCTACCCTGAGCAACAATCTTGCCATTGACGGCGATCATCGCACAACCGTCGTAGTACAGACGGTCTCCATCGCATCCTTGCTGATTGGCATACAGGTAAATGCCGCCGAGCTTTTCCGTAGCCTCCTTGATCAAATCGATACGCGTGTACAGCTTGCGCAGCTCGTGGTGCGATCCGGAGGAATTCGTAAAGATCTCGACACCATCGAGACCCATGTCTATGTGCGGACTAACCATATGATGAGTAGGGCACGAGTGTAGAGCGCAACGAGACGCACCTTGCTGGCGTGAACAGCTCCTCGCACAACTCGACTCCAATGCAGGTGTCATACGTGCTCACAACGGCATCACCAAAGGGAACAGTCGTCTGGTGAGAGGTGGTCAGCCATGCCAGAGATCGTGTGCTAGTATATACTGACCTGTCCAGTGATGGTCTTGATCATTCTGGGCAACCAGAATTCCTCCGTCTGACGATGCTTCCTCCAAGGCGTGAAGTACCGCAACTCGCGATAGTTGCCATCATTCGCCAGCCACATCTTGGGCCGAATGAGCAGTACCTTCCTGTTGTATATGATGACGCGGCAGTTGTAGTTGACGTTCTTGTGCACGACAGGCATGCCAACATCGCACAGTATGTCGTTCGTCACGTCGGATGTGAGCAACTTCGCGAGGATTTCCCATGAGTGCAGAACGGTATCCCCTTCAGGACGCGTCAGCGTCTTATTTCATTCAAAGAGCAGTAAACGTACCCTCAAGGAAATGATCCAGACATCCATATCCGCTACTGAGGGTCAGTACACTGTGTAAGCACGCGACTGTGCCACGTACGGGATCTCCAGTTCAGGCCCCACACGCAACGACGCTCCCTTCTCTTTGGCAAGCACAATACTCGCAAGGATGCGCTCATAGTTTCCCTGGAGTGAGGTTCATCAATGCCAATATTACAACAATGAGTGTGGGCATACCTGGAAGTCCAAAGCCCACTGATTCAACGAGCTGCAGTCGAGTCAGCATGCGACCGCGCGTTCCGTAACCAAGGACCTACCAACTGCGGACATGTCAGTCGAAAAGTATCATCATTTACGCAAACACGCACGTTGCGACAGTGATATGGTGACCCATTGTTGCGCACGACGCTCAAGTCGCCAATCAACACCCACGAGAAGCTGACAAGGTGACCGTGGGCTGTTTATATGACACAGACTGTGCGCGGCTGAAAGAGGCGCCGGTCGCGAGTCGAGGGTCCCTGCATCTTCCTGGAGACGCACCAATGAGAGTACAGGACTACCGATTCTCCGATGACCAGCTCACATCCTACTGGAACATTCCAAACTTCCCAGTCCACAAGGCGAACGATATTCCCTGATGTTGTCAGTTGCTTCTCATACTCTACCGCACGATCACTCTCATATCAACTGTTTTGTCTAATGCTCTCTCTCTTTGACGTTCGCCATCTTCTGTAGCACCCCGTCGTGAAGACTCCCATCTTCATTTATGGGCTCGAGGGCTCATTCCCCGAATCTCCATTCACCATGGTCTATTCAGATTGGCCGCTGCTTTGATTCCATGGAATCACTCCTGAAGGTCTGGTTGGCAATCACTTCGGCCAGTGTCGCTGGCGCTAGAATGGGCTGTAAGTGATGGCTGCGAAGATATGGGAAGGAACGTTCGAACGGAAGTAAGGATCGTCATCTGTCAGCTCCGTGTCCAGCCCAACCCTTTCTCCCGAGAGATTACTTCCCAACAGGGCCTGAGAGAAGAATTCCCCACTTGTGTAAGTTGACTGCACCGTTGACCACACCGTGAGCATCTCCGATTGACATGTGGAACAGCAATACGCACCGGATGGTCATGATTTTTTTCAATACCTTCTGGTGGCACGTCTGCGGAACCGTTACTCGAGTTGGATAATATGTTCACACCACCACCAGGACTCAAGCAGTACTGCCTCTTGAGTCCAACCCTGGAGCCTGGACTTTGTCTTAGCACCTTCCCGATCCCCCCTCATTGCCAATAGTTCACTGCGAATGAGTCCTTTTTCTCCTCGGGAGGTCTTTCCAAGAAAGTAACCTGGAAAACCATCGTGTTGGTGTGCAGGATGCGGTCTCTAGGATGTCTGTACTCACCATCATGTGCAGGGGCCAGCTCAAATACAGTAGTTCCTCGTTCTTTTCGAGATCGACTTCTGACCAGTGCTTGGAAAGGTAACGAGCGTTGCCACACCGTTAAGGTCAGACACGGCCTTTTCGCTGTCATCATGGAAGAGGGCTTGTAGTGCCGTACGCAATTCCGGTCGCTTTGCACGATCGTAGTCCCAACAACTCCGGATGAAGTCCCACAACCTCGGTGTCATGCCCAGCTTGATAGCATCGTGTCCCGGATGCGATGGCCGAACACCGTTCATTACAGTTATGATGACCTCCAACTCATCCAATCCCTTGTATGGTATCTGTCCCGCGAAGATCTGGCCGCGATGTCAGGGAACATGCAGAACGGAGGGAAGTTGTAGTGGTAATCACCTCATACATTGTTGTGCCGATCGCATATACATACATCGCTGGCTGGGCTCTGAGCAGCGCCTGTGGAAAGCTTGAACTTGGCGGGCTGAAGGTGCTCCGGCGCCATCCATCGGAATGATCCATGAAAGAACCCGGTAGTAGTCTCACCAGAAGGGGGAAGTTCCTCCATAAACCGTGACAGTCCGAAATCTGCCAGAAGAGGCACTCCACCGTTATCCACAAGTACATTGGCCTACAGCAATTACCTGGGTTGTCAACAGAGAAAAAAAAGGGAGGGATATTTTGCATACAGCTTTGATGTCCTCATGGATTACCTTCACCGAATGGAGGTCCCGTACCCCAAGAATGATACCTCGACACTGTCCGGATGCGTCAGACTAAGAGACCTCCCGATGTCAGGAACTTGCGCTCGCACAACAGCCACACGGTTCGCACTCTGGTTATTTCGTAGGTACCTGCCAAGGTCTCCGTTGGCGATGAATGGGGAAACAAGCCAGATGATCCTTCTCTCGAAATTTAGGGAAACTCCATGCAGAGGAAGTACATTGGGATGCTGAAACCCAAGCCAGACGTTTGCTTCCCGTGCAATGTTCTGATCAAAGTACCATCAAGTCACCAAGTATCCTGCAAGAGTCCCCCTACGAGTGAATAATCACCTTAGTTAGGCGCTGTGCATCTTTCCGTGTCGCCTTCTTGAAAAACACCTTCAGGGCAACTGGTGCCTGGCCAGATGGCAGAGCGCCGATGCCCCTGTAAACTATCGTGCGCCCACCATGCCCCATGGGTTCTGCGTCACGAGCGAATATCTTGCCTTGATAATTCTGACAAGCGCCTCAAACTCATCTTCACCAATCTCGTCGCTGTCGTCAGGTACGGAGAGATTTGGGTTTCTCGACATGGGTCAGCGGCAGAGTGGCTCGTAGACTGACCGAGACGTCCTGAGGTGACTGGGCCGAATACTGAGTGGTTGACGAGGTGACTCAGGCTGGCGACAGGCGCGAGGTGTGCAGCGCCTTTGTAAGAGATTCCCCAATTGGGCTCCAATCTTACGCATTTCGGATCATGCAGAGACAGGATCGTCTGAATGCGGTGTACCCCTTCCACGTGCTCGGCGCGAGCCTAGTTTCTCTTCGCTCTGGATAACTGCATAACAATATGTATAACACCTGGAATCTGAATAACAGCACAGCGAGGGCAACCTCCTTCAGGGAGAATACGCAGGCCCAACAGCGTGCACCTTGATTCGCTGCATGCCCACCCTTTGATCATTCATTTGTTGCTCTGCTCGCAGCGCTGCATAATCCCCGTCAGCTAATGTTGGGCAAAGCCTACCAATGACAGGGTTACCGTCTGAATGATGCGCAAATGATACGCAACCAATAGATACACCGTTCACGTCCATTGTCATAGTCACCCTGTACGAGGAGTAAGCCAACAGGGCTTCCAATAACTCAATAACATACCGCAAGACTTCGCCAAATGGCCCGAATAAACTCTTCAAGCTCTCAATGCCGATAGAGTTTTCCAGGTTCTACAAGATGTAAGTCGCGAGCCATAGGGAGCTGGTAGTTGCTGGCCTTGATTATTACATCTGAAGCGTCTCCCTCTGTCTGAAGCTGTAATGATGTTGGGTCAGTTACGTGGTAGGAATGTACTGTGGAGAAGTCCTCCACGTTCAGGGGAGCTACGAGCGAGATGAGTCTTGTGTAAATGACAGGACGAAGACATAAGCTTGCTTACCAGGTGCTTTATTGTTACGACCGCTCGATGGTTCAGCCTCCAACAGCTCTCGTTTGATTTCTTCCATCAGCTCAACGGCGGCAGATAGCGGTACCAGAAGCCTCTGATAAAGCTCATTTCCACTCGGAGATTTCAGTTGATCAGGGAGATCTTGCATCTTCACTTGGGGAAGCGCAATATCCTCCGTCACAGCCGTCGATGTATGCCACTGTACGTCGGCAAGGAACGAGAGGTCCGGATGAATACTTGTGTGATCAGAGTGGTCGTTCCAAATTGAGTGATACGTGGACCAATCCACAGTCTGATCCATTGTAATTTTCGCATCAAATTCCGTTTGTGAAAGATCCACGAGAGGATCTGACTGCGTGGTGATAGCAGTTGGAGGAGCTTGGCTGAATTGTGGTGCTGGCGTAAGGCGGCCGAGGAACGAGCCTGTGACTTAGCGTAAGTGGTATGGAGTTGAACATACGCGGCCAACAAACTTTCAACCTTCGAAGACTCTTTCGCAAGAGGGCCATCGGTAGAATGTGGCTCCCAATGCGTTAGGGAACCGTCCCATTCCATAATGTCGACCGTCTGTTCTACAGAATCAGACGGGGTTTCGACCGCAATAGAGCTAGTAGGCGTCGACTCGGAATCGGTCACAAGATCCTCCCATGACACGGTGCGTGTGCCTCGGTGAGCTGCATCGTGTCGTGTTTGCCACGACCCTTCACCACTCTTCAGTATCGGGCGAGGCGGAGCAAGGGAAGAAGAACGACTTGGTACGGGAGAGAGAGTAGAAGCAGTATTGTTGGACTCGATCTTGGCGATTTGCCTCACTGGGTCGGCTTGAGCTAGTGGCCAGGGCAATGAGGGGCTGCTCCGCTGTGGGTGAACGTATGGGGGTGTGGGACGAATCACAGGCGTCTGATTCACGTCTTCAGCGGGGAATATCTTCCAAATCTCTTCGAATGGAGAGGATGGACGTGCAATATGTGGCGTGGGAGGTGATTTCACCTCAACAGAGTCGTTCCCAGGGGACGCAGCAACATCCTTCTCTGCTTCTGGCTGAGGGTGTGTTGCGAAAGCAGATACTTCATCTGGGTTTGGCGGAGTTTCGACATTGTGAACTGCAGGCAGAACGGAAGCGATTGAATTGGGAGGCCCCTGGTCCTCTTCAGCAATAGAATGCAGATGTGACCCAGATACCGAGAAGGTATTTGGCCTTGGCTCATGTACCGGAACTGAGCTTGACACAACGTGAATACCTGAAACGAGTTAGTTCGCTCAATATGCACAGATAATAGCGATCAACAATACGTGCCAGTAGAAGGAATCATGGGCTGATGGATAGCATTCAGATGCTCTCCGAAATCGTCTTCCATGCGGAACATATCCTTAGTCCGACTGTCAGGCTCCGTTAGCAAAGTTTCATCATCATCAGTGTCCTCATTGTCGGATTGAGATTCTGATCCATAGATTGATGAACTTTTGCTTTCATCGCTGTCTTCATTGTCGGAAGCGTAGCCTAGCTCCTCAGCATCCTCTGACAATATCGCCAGATTTGGCCGCTCTTCCGGTCTCTCCGACCAACACTCCTGCATGAAAGTCCATATATCGGAGGTCAAGCCAACTTGAATCGCTGTTTCGCCAGGGTGAGGTGGTCGGTCGCCGTTTATGATGGCGCGGGGTACATCCATCTGCGTTAGCTCGCGGAAGGGCAAAGTCAAGGTGAATATCTAAAGCAAGGGGTCTGTAGGAATTCAATCTCTACTTGAATGTCACTCACCTCGTAAAGAGTCATGGCCAAAGAATACACGTCCCCTGCAAGCGTGCGAGAAGTGGTTGGTGTCAGGCCAAACCTGAAGGGCTGAATGCGTTCGGGCGCCATCCAACGAACTGAGCCCGCGAACATTGTTGAGCTCGTTTGCTCCGGAAGGACATCGTCGAGTACAAGGGCGAGTCCAAAATCAGTGAGACGGGGTTGACCGTCACTATCGACGAGAATGTTGCTCTGGAACTCGTGTCAAGAGGACTGTATACAGAATGCTGCACTTCATACCGCTTTGAGGTCTCCATGAGCAATCTTGTTTCGGTGTAGATAGGCCACCCCACTCGTGACCCCCGATGCCTGTGTGAACTACGGTTGACGTGATGAAGTGGCCACTAGTTGCATTACTGACCAGATTGAGACGATCAGCATGAGGATTGGATAACAGGTATGTCTTAATGTCGCTGTTCTCCATCCACGGAGATACAAGCCCGATGCTGTTCCAGTCATCATGGGGTCGAACGCCGAGGAATGGCAGGACATTCTTATCGTCCAATCTTGCCCATACAGACACCTCTCGTGCAATAGCCTTGTAGGTAGTTCAGACAGAAAACATAAGCAGAGATGGGTTCATGACTTGCCCGGTAAAGTCTTTGCGAATCTGGCCCTCGGAGGTGGAGACGGAGAATCTTTACGGCTACTGGCTGATCACCGGGCTGCATAGTCCCTCGCCAGATGTCAGCAAACGCCCCGCCATTAACCGGAGCTTCGCCTGTTTTGATGACTTCAACAATTGGGACGGAAAGGTCCTGCAAAAGCGAGTCCAACTTCTGCTGGATTGACCCTACGTCCGAATCGGACGGATGGACAGGAGCAAGTGGAGGTGTGGGAGGACGAGGCCGACGAGCGAGGGCAGGAGTAAGCCGTGGCGGAACATAGGGTGGAGACTGTGGCATCGAGGACCCAAAGGAGATGATTTTGCTCACTTGTTCCAATGTCGGTTGCGGCGGAACCGGCACTCTTCGAGCGACAACTCCCAATGGCTCGCTTTCTGATCGTCTTCGTCCTCGGTCGGATGATGGACCAGGGATGTGCTGTGCCTTGTTTCGATATCTCCGATCCAACGACGCTGGCAGCCAGCTCTCGTCATCAGCGACCGACCCCGCAGCCACTTCGAGATGAATGAGGTAGCCTGGAAGAACCTCAGGGCCACATCAATTCTGCAGGAATAAGAACTCACCAGGGAGCACGCCCCTTTCTCCTCCAGATGTATTGCCGAGCCAATCTCCTGGGGGCGCGTGTGGTTCAGCGAGATGGGGCACGAGGTGTGAAGATGCTGACCTCCGGACGCTGGAACCAAATCATATACCGTTTCGTTCTCCGCGACATCAATCTCCGACCAGTGCTTTCCGACATACCGAGCTCGGGCAAGACCAGTCAATGAAGACGCACTGGATGCAGTTCCGTCGTAGAACACAGTCTGCAGTGCCAGGAGCAAGGATGGTCTGTTCTCCCGCTGAATGGCCCAACAACTACGCATGAAGTCCCAGAGCCTGGAAGTCATGCCTCGAATGCCAGCTTCGTTCCCTGGATGCTCAGGTTGTGCGCCCTTGGTTCCGACTTCCAATATGACCTCGGTGTCCGGGAGATTCTCAAAAGGAGCCTTGCGAGAGAATATCTGGCAAGCTTGTCAAGGGAACGACCCTGATCGAGGAGATGAATCGCAATGACCTCGTACATAGTCATACCGACCGAATAGACGTCGCTGGCTGGGCTCTGAGCCGCACTCGTGGTGAGCTGATACATGGCGGGAAGAAGACGCTCGGGTGCCATCCATCGGCATGAGCCTTGCGTAAGGCTTGTCGTGGTTTCGACATACATTGGCAGTTCTTCCATGAATCTTGATAAGCCAAAGTCGGCAAGCAAAGGCACTCCCTCGAAATCGACGAGTATGTTTGTCTGGTACACATGAATCGCTGATGATGGATGATGAGGTATAGTTCAAGATACGTACGCCTCGGATGTCCTCATGAACCACGCCTGCAGAGTGGAGGTAGTCCACACCACGGACGATTCCTCTACACTTTAGCGACGACTTGAGATGGACATCGTCACTGGCACGCAACTACTTACGAGGGGAAGACACTCCGCATCCGGGTGAATTCGCAGGTAATTAGACAGACTTCCATGGGGGATCCACGGTGATACAAGCGAAATGTCTTTTTTGATGATATCCACGGAGACACCATGCAGACGGAGTACGTTTGGATGATCGAGTCCAAACCACACATTCGCCTCACGGACAATGCTCTGTACACTCCCACATTAGCTGTCCATACAACTGAGACTTCACAGATTTGTCCTTACTTTCATCAATTGCTGGATTTCCCTACGTGTCTGCCTGCTGTGAAACACCTTGAGGGCGACGGGCGTGCTGCCAGACGGTAGCTCTCCAATTCCCTTGTAGACGGTCGCAAAGTGGCCGCGACCTATGGGGCGCTCTTCCTTCCTAGTGGCTTCGATTGTGGGCGCTTCAATGGCCGAAACGATCTCGGCAAAAGTTTCATCGCTGATTTCTTCGTTCTCGGCCAGAAGTGTGATGTCGTGGGTGTACGACATAAACTTATATCACAGTACGCCTGGACGCAGTCCACCGGCCAGGACAGAGCAATCTAGAGGTAAGGGATAGACCTCAAGTACCTGAGTACGTTGTGTGAAGCCGCGATATACGCCAGCAACGCAATCCATTGCGGAAGCCTTACACGAGGCAGAAATCCGAGATCTTAGCGCCTAGTCCCTCCCTCCTGCCGGAGAAGGCGGGCGAAGAAGCAGAAGTCCACCAACAGAGCCCGTCAGAAGGACATATGTGCAGTCAGCAGATGTACATTGTAGCCTTCACATGAGACTAATGCGAGATAGGGAGTCCGGTCGTACCAACCGCCGGTGTACTTAAACTTTCCAACCAGCAAAGTCTTTTTGCATCCGATTTTAGAAGCAGAAGATTCCAGCTCCGACCGGCGGACCCTTGATATTGTCACAAGTTATATTGTTCCAAAAGATCGATGTGAAGGTAAGTTAATGGTATAGTGTTACAAAATGCTCCAAAGCTCCACCAAGGAAAAATAGACAGCGAAATCTAAGCGAAAGAACTGACGGTGTTGGCTGTCGTGGGCGTGGGGCCCAACTCGAGCGGCACTGCCTCGTATCCCGTTCTCTCCCTGAAGTGAAGGCTGCTTCTGAGGCTCTCCCAGACGCTGCCTAGCACAATGCAGACATCCTCCTTCAATCCACCTTTGGGCACGGGCTCGCCTGGCATGATGCTGCTTGCCGGCCGGCGCCAAAGACGAAGTGATAGTGAGCTGGTGACCACCGACACGGAGGAAAAGGCCATTGCCGCTCCTGCCATCATCGGGTGCAGATGGATCCCCCACGGGAGGAAGATCCCCATCGCGAGCGGGATACCGAGAACGTTGTACACGCAGGCCCAGACGAGGTTCCGGCGGATGACGGAGAAGATGGAGCGGGAGAGGTGGAGTGCAGCGACGACGTCGAGCAGGTCTGAGCGCATCAAAACAATGTCTGCTGCTTCGATTGCTACCGATGTGCCGGAAGAGAGTGCGATACCGACAGAAGCAGCGACAAGGGCAGGAGAGTCGTTGATACCATCTCCGACCTGAATAGGGTCAGCGTGCGCCTGGGTAAACTAGAGGGTTGTGCTTACCATAGCCACACCACCGCGATCCTTCTCCATCAATTCCGCGATGATCTTTGCCTTGCCCTTTGGGCTGACTCTTGACCACACACCCTCGGGCTTGATTCCGAGCTCCTTCGCGAGGGCCTTTGCGGTCGTCTCCGAGTCGCCAGTCATCATGTTCACCTCGATGCCCATCGCCTGGAGCGCTCTGATCGCAGGTGCTGCAGACGGCTTGGCCTCATCGGAGAGCGAGAAGGCAAGGGGAACGTGCGAGCTGCCGCGTTCCCTGGAGAGTGCAACGAAGATGACCGTCCTACCTTTGGCCGACTCGGAAGCCTCGAATGTGCTGAGTGCGGAGGGCACGAAGGCCGCGTCCTTGCTGACGAAGGCCGAGCTGCCGACGTGCACGGTGAGGTTCTGCTTGCCGCTCGAGCCGGCGTTCACACCCAGGGCAGAGCTGGAGACAGATACATTGGCGCGTATCCCAGCGCCGGGAACACCCTCGAACGATTCGAGCGTGATCTCTGGCCCGTTGATACCGGTCCTGACCAGGGTCTGCTTGGCATAGGTCGCGACCGCGCGTGCAAGAGGATGCTCGGACTTTGTCTCTGCCGCGCCGACGATGGCGAGCACGAGCGCCTTGCTGGTGACGCCATCCGTACTCATAGCCGCGAGGTGCCGGGCGCTCGGCTGGAGCGTCTCGGACTTCTCGTTCAGGTGCACCTCCTCGAGCGCCTCGGAGGACGCCCAGCACAGGTCGGCGACGCTCAGCTTGCCCTGGGTAATTGTGCCCGTCTTGTCGAAGACGATCCTGCGGATGTGGCGGCTCGCCTCGAGCGGGCGGCCACCCTTGATCAGGATACCGTTCTTGGCGCCGACGCCCGTGCCGACCATGATTGCGGTCGGGGTGCTGAGGCCGAGCGCGCAGGGGCAGGCGACGACGACGACGGAGATGCAGAGCTTGAGGCAGACGGCGAGGCGGGAGGCGCCGGGCATGTGGAACACCATTGGCAGGCTGGCGGCATCCAGGATGTGCGAGATGATCATCCACGCCGAGAAGGTGAGCACGGCGAGGGTGATGACGGCGGGCACAAAGTACCCAGCGACGCGGTCCGCGAACGCCTGGATCGGCGCCTTGTTCGTCTGCGCCTCCTCGACGAGCTTGACGATCTGGCTCAGCGCCGTGTCCTTCCCCGCGCGCGTGACGACCATGTCGAACGTGCCGAGGCCATTGACGGTCCCGCCAATGACCGAGTCGCCGGGTAGCTTGTGCACAGGCACAGGCTCGCCCGTAACGGCGCTCTCGTCGACGCTGCTGCTCCCGCGCACGACCGTCCCGTCCGCGGGCACCTTGTCGCCCGGCACAAGCTTGACGGTATCCCCGACCTGCACGAGCTCGGTGGCGATGCGTTTTTCCTGCGTGCAGGCCGGCGCGTCAGTGTAAATCGTCGCCATGCTCGGGGCGAGCGCCATGAGGTCCGTGAGCGCGGCGGAGGTCTTGCCCTTGGCCATGTTCTCGAGGTATCGGCCGAGGGAGACGAAGGCGATGAGCATGCTGGATGTGTCGAAGAAGACCGCGGGGTGGTACCCGGCTGTGCTGCTGAAGAGCGCCGCGAGCATCGCCAGCACCGAGTAGATGAACGCGGCGCTCGTGCCGAGCACGACGAGCACGTCCATCGTTGCGCTGCCGTGGCGCACGGCCTTCCACGCGTTGCGGTAGAAGCGCTGGGCGAGGAAACACTGGACCGGGATGGTAAGGACGAAGCAGATGAGGTCGCCGAGGAAGATGCCGCGGAGCAGCTGGAAGTTGACGATCGCCGCCATGAAGGGCACCATCGGGCAGACCATGCTGAGCACGAAGACGGGGACGGCAAAGTACACACTGCGCCAGAAGCGCTCGCGCCACTCCTGGACCTCCTTCGTTCGCGTCAGAGACCGCAGCTGCGTCGCGTCGTCCTCCATGGAGACCATGGCGTCGAAACCGAGCTCCTCGATGCGCTCGACGAGGTTGCGCGGGCCGAGCATGGACCGGTCGAACGTCACTTTGCACGTCTCGGTTGCGAGGGAGACGGCGCAGGCGGACACGCCGGGGAGGGCGAGCAGCTCGCGCTCGATAGTCGAGGTGCAGGCCGAGCAGGTCATCCCGTATATCCGGAGGATGACGGAGTCGGAGCTGGTGGGCGGGAGCCAGGTGGCATCAAACCCGATGTCAGAAATTTCCTATGGTGTTGTCAGCATATCGTTGGTGTAGTCAGGGGAAGTCGAGCTGACGTTAACGAGCTTGTCGACATCCCACTTGTCCATGTCGTACTCGACCACGGCCCTCTCAGCGAGCAGTGCGACCTTGACACTGTGGATGCCGTCCTGATTCCTCAGCATGCTCTCTATGCTCTCCACGCACGCTCCGCAAGTCATCCCCTCGACCCGCAGCTCGCACTTCCCCCAGTCCGCATCGTCCACCGCATACTCGCCGGTGGCTGGCGTAGGCGGGAGACCCTTCATCGGAGTGGTGGGTGTGTAGAGGGAGGATGAGCCAGCACGGGGCCGGGGGAGGAAGGAGGTGAGAAGGGCGGTCAATGTCGCCATCGTGCGGTACTAGTAATCCGGCTAGCAGGGCGAACGGTATTCAGAGGGCGCTGACTGGGTCGGGAGAGTGTCCGGATATGGCAGGGGTGAGGGGAGGGTTCTGATGAGAGGGTGTTCGCTGGAGCCGCGGTGGTGCGTGGCGAGTGGGTGGGTGTGCGTGTGGCGAGCCGGTCAGCCTTCAGCGTTTCCTCCAGCGAGATATCGAGTGGACAGGATGGACGTTGGAAAGCAGGCAGACAAGCAGGCAGTCAACCCTCCCCCTCCTCGAGTGATTATTCAGATGAGCTGATTTCTCGCCAATGAATTGTCGCTCGTCGGCAGGCGGCAGGCGGTGCAACGGCGACGGGCAACGGGAGGCGCAACCCGGGGCCGCACCTCCGAGCCCGCAGCAACGTTCGCGGGGTGGCTGAGTAACGCCCTCGATAAGATGAGATTACGTGATCGATCCCTCCCTCCCGTTCAGCGTCCCACCAACCCCTGCTGGTGTTCCCTGATGGTCCCGCTGATAATGTCCCTGACTTCCTTGGCCGACGAGTGGAGCATATCCTTGGTCGCGTTCCTCACACAATCTCCCTTTGCGGCCGTTCATCCGACCCCAGCCGGCTGGACGGTAATACTAAACTGACTCTCAAGACCACGCATTCTCCATCCCCGTCAAGGCATCCTTTGCACCCACTGGGACCCTATAAGGAGCTGATAATAAGTAGTTACAATGACGTATAGATATTGCTCATAGTCAGCCCCTTGCTCTGTTAGGCAAAGGGGCTGTTTACCAGCCATAAGTGGCCCGTAAGCAGCGACTTGCACATTTTCAGTAGCTTAGTCACTTAATTTCATTACTATCTCTACAACACTGAAACAGTGCCTAAAGGGTTGATACCTGGACACAATCCAGCCAAAAAAGCAATCAGATAAAAGGTATTGACAGCACTCATCACATGCTTACCCTAGAAGATTCCCACAGGCCAACCTGTGCAATCAATAAGAAATGACTATGAACAGTGCATATATGCACTCACTGTAACATCTGCTCTGCGTTGTGGCCCTCCCAAAGGGAGGTCCAACAATGGGAGCCTATGCAGCACCACAGCAGCAGTCTTGATAGGGGGTGGGCACACCAGCAGGGAGAGGGAGATCCAGACAGGAGAGGAGTCAGTGACGGGACGGACAGCTGCGCAAGGTGGTTGTCTTAAGGCAAGTGCAGAGCTCCGGTGAGGCTAGGGACTGGGACAAGTCTAAGTCCGTGTCGTGATCTGCCTCCGCGGAAACAATCAGCTGCTCTCAATAGCTGATCACTTGACCGGTTTGAGCAGGTGCTGAATTTCATCCGCAAAGGGGATGGAACTAAATCAGTGCCCAATGAGCCACTCACGACACTCAGCCAGTTAAGGGTTGATTACCTTATACTTAGCCGTTAAGTGGCTTATTAGTGGACCCTACTCCGCGTCTAGTGACCGTCTTTCATGCAATGCCGGGTGGATCTAATTCTCTGCTGTACAATACTTCAATGGACCATGCTCTGGCTTGAGATGTGGATCCGGCTTCTGGGAACCCTTTGGTGCCAGCTCCTGGCTCTTGGGACGATACCTCGCCGTTTCAGAGCATCAGGACCTCCGCGCAAGCCCCTCGTCAAGTCCACCTGTGCGCACACCTCCGCGCAACGAGCACCACAAAACGCGCTGCAAACACCAGACTTCAACCAGCAGCCCGGATCTCAGGACCAGTACCAGTACCAGTACCAAGCTGTACTAACCGGGCCCTAAACCTCCCACGTGGGCTGTCCAACTCCGGCCCTCCCGAATCCGGGGTGCATCAAGCACTTTTCGTATGTCCCATATTGTATGTAAGACGGAGTCCTGTTCCTCAGTCCTGCCGTCGTCTGTGAACTACCCCAGAATCCGACCGACCACTCCCTTGTCCCGGCGCCGCAGCCTCCCGGAAAGGGTATGCCCAACTCCTGTTCGGCACGTTCCAGGGTCCCCACTACTTACCAACTGTACCCCTGCTTCCCCGGATCCCTGCTTCTCTGCTTCGTGCACGCACCCGGGCTCGTCGGCATTCGCGCCTCGCTTTTCTTTTCGTCTATGATGGACACCCCAAAATGCGGTATTCGCATTGTCGACGCAGAGGCGACGCGTTTTCTGCACTGTCTGGCAAACATGAGGCATACATCGCCTAACTTATAAGTACCGGGGGTTTGAGCGAAAAGTGCCCCCAAACCAGGTTTCCGATCGATAATGTTCCTGCTCACGCTCCTGCTGCTCTCTCTCGCTTTCATCGGCGTGCTGGGCGAGTCATGCACTGTACGCATCCCTCCAATGTATAATTTGCATATGAAATTGACGGATGTTCGAAGTCTAATGCAGACTGTACGCGTGGAGACGGCGACTGTGTCGGCTACGGTGCGGGGGACGAAGGCGCATGTATATATCGTCAGTATCCTGCCTTCCTTGTATATTCAGTGCCCTGACTGGAGTCCAAAGTCGACTGCTATGCGGGCGTAAGTGGTCGTATTAGACTTGGCAATGGGAGAGTGCTAAGCTTCGGGTAGTACTTCGAGGCCGGCGCCTACTCGTGCGGCGTCTGTCCAGCCGTGAGCATTCCGCATCCTTTCATCGTCTTCATCGATCTCACGATCCTCGGATAGGGAACCACGAGCGATCCGAACGGGGGCGACCCGTCCTACCCTTCCGACGCGCGGTGCTACCAGCCCTGCGCAGACGGCGTACGTCTTTCCCCTTCCCCTCCCCCTCACACCTTCCGCAACTGACGTCCCCCAGACCAAATGCTACACCCCGCAGAGCGGCACCGCCTCGTGCTCTGGGACGCCCAGCACGTGCGTGCAGAAGTGTGCCACTTCGGGGTATGTGGTGTACGAGGGGGACGGGCCGTTCGCCTACTGCGGTGCGCCGCCTGTGAGCCCGAGCAAGAGGGCGATCGCGAGAAAGAGACTGGCGGACAAGTGGCATGGGGGGAGACCTTGGTAGTCCTCACGCATAGCCGGCTGGATGCTGCTTATGCGCTGCGCTGGAGGAATAATGACCGGGGCTTAACTTATTTCTACTCCGATTCTCATTAATGCATTCCGGTCGAGTCATCGCTCTGCGAGCGTCATCATTAGTTCCGAGACATTACAGTAACTTCTTCAGTCTAACCCAAAACGGAAGGAAGGGAAATAGGAGTAAATCACAGCATAGCCGCCTCGTTGGCAGGGAGCATCTGCATGAGATACTTCTGCCACAGCTTGGGGTGCTCCTCCGTCATCTCGTGCTGCGTGCCTGAGGGGCCGGCGCTGGGCGACTCGAGCTGGGGAGCCTGAGCGGGGGTCTGCTGCAAGTGTGTTAGCCGACTGTTTCCTGAATTCGAGGCCAAGACGCGTACCTGGGCCGGCAGCGGCACGTTGCGGTGCATGTGCATGTGGGGGAGGTGGAATCGCGAAGCCATTGATACAGTAGGTACGGTAGCTTGGTGGCTGTTGAGCGATGGACTGGTATGATAGGCCGGTGCTCGGTTTGGTTTGTAGCGCGTTAGGATGGGTTGATGATGAGCCTTTAGGCCTCTTGTACGCCATATTTATGCATATCAGTCACGCCAAGGTACGCAACTCCCGCTCCGCAAGCAGGAACGCAGTCCCCATCATCGGAGCAACTCTCTACGGCTCTTCCCATCATCTCGGAGAAGTCGGCGGGCCATTCCTGCAATCTCGGACCTCGCCGACATCAATTTAACGAGGTATATAATGGGCGGTCCGGCGCGACGCCGCCAGCATACAAACAGTTGTGCTTGGGAGGGTCGGAGGCACAGGAGGCACCATTTCCGCCCTGGTAGGGGCGACGCGGATCCACGCGCGCGGCTTGCTCCGCCCCCGCGCGGCACCAATGCGGCTTCGGTCCCCGACGCGTCCCTGACCCGCCCACCGCCCAAGTCACCCACTCACCGTCGAAGCGCCCAACATCATGAACAAACGGCGGCAGTCACGCTCGCCCTCTCCGCCCGCGAAGCTCCGCAGGTCACAGACGCCTGAGGGCCACAGGGGGATCATATGCAGCCTCCCGCCCACGTGTCATCGTCACCCTGCGGTCTTGGGGGACGCTCAGGCACTCGAGAGGCACTACAAGACGTATCATACCCATGTCTGCCAGGAGAAGGGCTGCATGTCCGTCTTCCCAGATCAGAGATTATTAGAGCTGGTGCGTCAATTAACTAGTCGGATTGGTAGGATGCTGCTCACTCGTCAAGGTCTAGCACTTCGCAGAATGCCACGATCCCATTGTCGCGATCCGGAAGGAGCGAGGGGAGAAGACCGTGAGTCCATAACTGTCTGATCTTGTCAGGAGCCTGAACCCAACGGACCCTAGTTCGCGTGCTTCATCCCCACATGCATCAAGATGTTCGACACCCCCGCCAAACGGCGCATGCACCTTATCGACGGGCACCACTACCCAAAGGAGTACTTCTTCGCGGTGACGAACAAGGGCATCGGCGGGCTGCTCGAGAAGTGGGGGGAGGGCGTGAGCTTGGTCCGTCCGGAGTGGAAGCCTCGGGCTGGGCCGAAAGAGGATGGGCAGGGGATGGAAGCGGGGCCTTCCGAGCCGAGGGGACCGCTGACCCCGCCTCATGATGCTGGGGCGGGTGAGACGAGCACTGGGTCGGTCAATGGGCTCGGACTGCGCTTCTCGCAAACAGAGACCGGCGAGATGACCGAACCGGCCTCCTCCACACCACAGCGTGCGACTTCACCAATCCGATCCTCACAACCTCTGGGATGGACCTTCGGTACGGCGAAGCCATCCGCTCGACCTGTGCCCAGACAAGCTCAGAAACTATCAAACGCGCGGCCGACAAATCGTGCCCCACTCGTCGCTGGCACTGCTCACGAGGATCAGAGAGGACGGCCCCCAGCTGTCGAAGACGACGATGCGACGATGGACGAGCTTGCGACTGCCATGTCATCCGTGTCGCTCGTACCGAGGACGATACGCTTTGGCAGGGGAGGAGCGCGTGCAGGCTTTCAGCGACCGCAGGGGCGGAAGAAACAACCGGTCGGCGCGGCCGCCTCAGATTCTCTCATAGCTGTTGACGGCGAGGTATGAATCGTGTTGGGTCGGTGGGACATTGTACTTGTGCGTTTAGAAATCTGTGTGTATCCCCTTTCTAGTGATGAATGTAACGACACATATAGTTGCGTGACGCGTCAACACGTGTGTGGCATCCATTACGTGAACATTGCAGGGAATATTAGTCTGGAAGTGTGCGGCATTACATCCGATCAGCAGAATTATAAGGTACGTCTATGTGTGGGGATATCCCACTGTATGCACCGCGTGTAACGGTCATGAAGAAGAAACCCGAAGGGAGAATGGGATTGAGGACGGTACATCAGAGCATGGCAGCCTCGTTGGCGGGAAGCATCTGCAGGAGGTACTTCTCGACCAGGCTCTGTTTCTTCTCTGCGGGTGCCGCGGCAGGGGCGGTGGCAGGTGCCGCAGCGGGGCGCTGGAAGAAGACTCAGTTATAGGATACGTGATCAGAAACCAGGTGGCGTACCTGAGCCGGCTTTGGGGAAGAAAGGTGGCGGTAGTGCTGCTGGAAAATTGAAGGCATGTTTGTGGTTGGCTTTGGAGTCCGCTTTGGTTGGTGTATGAGTCTTCAGAAGCTGCTCGATGTAGTGCGGTTGCGATGTAGTGCGGTTGGATTTGTGGTTGATGTTCATCTACAGCAGAAATCCAGCTGTACTTATACACGTTACACCCCTCATATTAGAGAATATTTTCGGTGATATTCGCACCAATTCGCCGACGTCGGCGCAGCACCGATCAGCTTTTCCGAGATCGGACAGCCAGAAACAGAGAGGTTGACATCCCAGTGCGCTCCATCTGCTGCCATCTGCGATAAACACAGTCACCGTGGTACTTCGGCCGTCCGACACACGACCGAACATAACATCCGCTCGGGGTGTTGATGGATTATTTTCGGCGCATCAGACCGGCGCGGCGGCGCTCCAATGAGGGAGGACAGCCTGGAACAGACAGGTTGACATCTCAGCGCGTCACATCTGCCGCGAAAACAGTGTCACTGTGGCATTTCGGCCGTCCGACATACGGCCGAACATGCATTTCGCTTGTGATGTTGACGGTGTTTCAGGGCATTACAACGGCGCCCCAATGAGGGCGCAGGCCGATGGCAATGCGGGCGGACTCGAGTGTGTGTGCGGGACCCGAGTTACTCCGATAGGGACCAGACTGCGATGACGCACGGACCTTGCACCGCCACGTCGGTGACTTGCGGCGACCTTCGGCCGACAGGGTTCGCTTGCGCGGAACAAAGCGGTTCGCCCTCTGCAGTTCTGGGCTCCGGTGTGGGGCGAACTAAGAGTATCGCGATTTCGTGCGGGGCATTGTAGACGGTCTGGGAATCCGCGACGAGAACTGAGCCCGCCGGGGCATTCGAGACGATAGATCCTTTGGCATGCCACCGCCCCTTTCGCCAAGCCACCCCAGGATGCAAGATAGGAGGTGTGTCCCGCACACGGCGACGGCGGTCCGCCACTCTAACGTTGGCTGGTATGCGCAGTCCTCCGCTGTCAAGGTGCGGAGTCATAGGGCGCGCACCCCCTGGGCGGAACATCATCTGGCGGGTGGCTAGCAGGCTATTCAGCTGTGGGGCAATGCGGGAAGTGGACCCTGACGGACTGGGCGAAAGTTCCGGAGCTTTCGCTTGTGTTGCCTTTCTGGGACCTACATGACAGTGAGTAGAACAATCGACAGGCATGCCCATGGTGGAAGGGACGGATACAGAGGCTGAAGGGCTTGGGTATGGGGTATAAGTACGGTGCGAAGTGCGGGTCAGTGGAGCAGACACGACCACACACGCAACCACCATACAAACAACCGCTCCCCATCGCCCCTTCACACGCCAATACACGCAAACATGACGCTGTTCCACCATCACCACGCTGAGGAAGAGAAGGCTGAGTTGCCCACGGATACTCAGGTATGCCCTCTCTTCCCATCACACGCGTCGTCCAGATGCTGATCCGTACGCCAGACGCCGGCTGAGGCAACCACTTCCGCTCCCGTCGAGGCCAAGCACGAGAACAAGGAGCACGAGCACCATCATCACGACCATCACCTGAAGGAAAAGGCGGCACACCTCGTCCAGGACATGCTGCCCGCCAACGAGATGTCGATGCTCTAATCTTTTCCCTTTCCTCTTCTTTCGGTCCACCCTTAACGCGCCGTGCTTCTGTACGTTATCGTTCGAGTTGTATGTCTGATACCGTATTATTCTACTTGGGAAGCTGGAGATCGCATAAATGAGAAGCCATGTGATACCATACGCGAGAACTCACCCCTCCACCATCCTTATCATCAGAGTTTCCAGAAGCGAGAAGATAGATCCCTTCTTTCCATCCAAAAAAGGAAACCCAAGATCGTCATGTTCCTGAACCCTCTGATCCACGTGACCCCGGGCGCCTGCCGCCCGGACCGCAGAAGGGCTGGGCGCGCTTCGCATCCCTTCTACCTCACGTTCATGTTCATATTCGCTTGCAAGGTTCGCGTATCGCACAGCTGCATATCGCACGTTTGAGCATGCACTTCCCGTTCAGCTTCAGCTTCACTTTAATTGACTTGAGTCATGGGATATCATTCTGCGGGGTGATCTCTAAGCATGCGGGGTTCGCGGGCCGTGAGAAAAGAGTGGGAAAGAATCACAGCTTGGCCTTTGAACCACCCGCAGGTACCTCAGCATCAAAGAGCGCCTTGACCTCTTCGGCCGCACGCGCAATCTCCTCGCAGAACCGCTGGTTCGGCATCTCCTTGCGCGACGTAATAGTGAACTGGATCTTGTCTGTGATAACCAGACCGTATTAGCCATCACTCTGTGAAGTGACGGTGAGCAATGGAGCACTCACCATCATACCCGGTCATATACGCCACGCCAAACCCATCGGGGACGACTTCGCCCCACCCATAACTGGGGAAATGCTCGCTAAAGATCGCGCTGGTCGACAGCACCCAGGTCGAGCCGCGCTTGTACAGCGGGTCACTGAAGATCGCCGGCATCTCCTCGCCCTCTTTCAGAAGGTGCTTGAGCCCTATATGCCGCGGTCAGTACATCACTATAGCAGCGTCCTACGCACCCACCAAACATATGCCTATCGACGCCCCTGGCGTTCCCCGCCTCCCTCGCCATCTCGATATGCCTCGCGCACGCCCGTCTAAACAGCGCCCTCTTCTCCACGTCCCCCACCTCCCGCCCAAAGCCAGTCATGGCCTCGACCCACTCGCGGCTCTCATCGCACACTGTGCGGATCGTCTCTGTGCGCCCGTGCGCGAACCTCCGGGTAGTCGCAGCCTCGTATGTCCCCACGGGCGGTGTTCCAGGAGGGTGCAGCCGCGCATGGGCGAGCTGGATGAGCATCTGCGCCCAAGAGTCGGGGGACACCTTGTAGTTCTTGATCGTGGCCTTGCCGTAGGACGTTGTGTGGTAGCTCATGGCCTGGGAGTTGATGAGCGTGCTGAAGTTCTCGGTCGCAGCGGCGATGGCGTTATGGTCCTCTTGCCCAAGCTGCCAGCAGAGCTCCTCCGGCTCTGGCAGTTCGAAAGTGGGCTTGCCGTTGTCGAAGTGGGGGTCGGCGATGGCATGCAAGACGGTGTCGCATAGCCGCACGGTAGGTGTGCCGTCCATGACGCTGTGCTCGCCCATGAACCCGGCCTTGCCGTTGTCGAAGACGATCCACTGGAGGGGCTTGTCGTACCACCTGTTGCCCCAGGACTTGCCGGACATGCCCGCGTGCCAGCACGCGCGCGAGAAGTCGATGATGTCACCGGGCGTCTCCGTGTCGAGGCAGAGGAGGAAGGCGGCGGACTCGAGCGCGTGCAGGAGGGACGCGTTCTGTGGGGATTGGGAGAGGCGCGCATAGTCTGCCGCCCAGGTGTCGCGGTCGTTCCCGGAGAGGATACCGACGGAGGGGCCATCCTCCGTTGCATGCTCGTACACGTACTTGATCTGCCTGCTCTACTTTAGCCCCTCTTTCCCACTCAAATGGCGCATATACGTACCTCTCGATATCTTCCGTGCTCAAAATGTCCTCCTCTCCATTATCCATGCTAATCTTCCAGAACCTGTTCCTCCGGAGCACCATCACATGCCCCGGCCTGAGCTTCGCCGCGGACTCGCCCGCGTAGCTCACCGCCCAGTCGGCCGGTAATCCGGGAACACGGCAGCAGTCGAACATCCACCGGTAGCTGTCCATGCATAATATGCCTTCTTTCACACGGTCGGGAGCGAGTATGCCGGCGTACATGGCGTGGCGGAAGAGCAGGGCCGAACGGACGAGGGTGGCCGCACGGTACGAGGGGTGGGACGGGAGGTGCGGGGGTGAGGGCGTGAAGCCGTAGTAGTAGGAGACGTTCACGACGACCTGCATGTCTGTCAGTCCAACTTCACACTTGGCATCGGAATAATGCGTCTACCGAATCGCGGTATGCCATGTATGCGCCCTGTCCTCAATCAGCCACCATCCTCAATCACGAGAAGAGCGCGCACATCATCCCACCACTTCTCCAGCCAATGTCCCTTCGCCTCCCCACCATCCGTGCCCATCGCCCCCATCATCTCCCTCTCTTCCAGCCTCTGCTGCAGGACCTTCCCGAGCCCACCTTCAAACTCATCCAGCTTCCTGCACGCCTCCTCCCACTGCGCGTCGTCCGCCCTCAGCGCGTGGAGCGATCGCTTCATCTTGGCCATCGTCTCGCTCAGCTTGAGCACGGGCAGGCGCGGGAGGGGCGGCTGGGGCGGGTGGAATTCGACGGGGTGGGCGAGGTACTTCCAGTTGTCGGGGCGGGGCATGGTGGGCGAGTGCGAGTGCTGCTGTCTGGCGTGTAGTCCGGGGAGTAGAGAGCGCAGTGATGCGGGTGGGCGTCGCAGGGTGAGAGCGCGCAGCATTTGTGGCTCAGCGTCGAGAGCGTAGCCGGGCTGCTGCTGACTGCATCAGCTGGGGGTGAGGGGTGTTTATGCCCTCCTGTGTTGCGCGGGAGCGGTCGGACCCGAGGTTGCCGGTGCCGTTGGGGACGCCCTGGATGGCGGCGAGATAGATGGAAGAGCGTGGGCGATAGAAGCACCTCGTTCAGGGCGGGTAGAGCGGGTATTCCGACTTGCGCTGATGGGCGAGCGATGGCGCGGGTCCGTCCAACGGGGTTTCCCAGGCGGGGAAGCGAATAGCCGGTCCACCGTGACCTCAACGGCATCCTGCTCTCCACCTCTCTCCGGCGATTCATGACATTTTTGGGAGGAAACACAAAGTCGGTCGGTCGGCACCATATAAGTAGACGCAGGATAGGCCAGCATCTTGTAATTCAGGCACTGGTTGTACTGTGTGGCTCATCTCTCAAATAGTATAGTTAACTTAGTACGGTATGTACACTAGTGTGCCGAACTGAGTGGTGGCGCACCTCACATGCAGGCAGTTCTACCAGCCTGCTGATTCGCAGCCAACTTCGACTAAGTATCAGCTTCGCTTCCTCACTCTCTACTTAGGCACCGACAGAGCGCGCGCGAGTGGTAGGCACAGCCAGCTCAGCCCGTTTACTGTAAGTACACGCGTTATGTAGTCTGATTAAGCCGGATTGCATTGAATAAGTAGGAGTTGAGGGGCCGGCTGGGATTTTCCTAGCGTGTCGTAGTAGTGTACATAAGGTATTTGTGGTATCTGTCCTGTGCGAGGCCGGCCCTCGTCTTCTATTAAAATATCCCATACAAGCCGCTTCGCCCTGAATGACGCAGATCCAACGTCGCGAAGTCGACACCCTCAGGATCACCGCGCCTCGCCGATGGTCGAGTTCTCCGTCTTGCCACCCTCGAGCAACTGGCCGTCTGACCTTGTGTCCTCCTCCTGGGCGAGCGTCCCCCCACCCTCGTACCCAACATCGACATCGACGTCCTCCTTCCTTGCGGCGGTCGCTGCGCGGATCTCCGCGCGCGCCTTGCGCATCTCCATCGAGCGCATGATGAGCGTGAACAGGGGCATGGTGATGAGGCTGAGCCCGGCCCAGCCGAGGAGGATGCCCGCGTTCTGGCCGAGCAGGTTGCGCGTATCGAACAGGATCGTGCGCACCGCCTCGGAGAGGTTGTATACCGGGAAGCCGTAGCCGTAGCGGTAGAACCAGGCGCAGAGCTCGAACGGCGTCTGCGCGACGGAGACGTTGGCGATGATCCACGGGACCAGGAAGAGGAAGGCGAAGCGTGGTGTCAGCAGCGTGATCATCGCTTCGATCGCAAGGCCCAGAGCGCTCATGGCGAGGTAGCAGAAGAACCAGTAAAGGAAGAAGCCGCCTGCATACGTGTACTTGCCGTCGAAGGGAAGCTTGAAGGGGAGGGAGATCATGCTGAAGGCTAGGGAGAGGGGGAGGTAGAAGATGAGGGGTGCGATCATGCGCAGGCGCAGGTAAGAGCTGGTGCGTAGGTGAGGGGCGACGATCATGCGCGCGGCGGCGTGCCCATTGGACTAGAGAGGCTAAGTCAGCCCTGCATACGTTAAGGGTTGAGGAAAGAGAGCGTACCCAGATGAAGGTGACGATGATCAGGTAGATCGAGCCCACCAACTCGACCGCGATCGCCGTCGGCGCAGTATACGGCCGCAAGTTGACCATCGTGGTCGCCACCGGCCCCGCGATCGTCTGCGGCGCCCTCGCGAGCGCGGCAAGTGCGGTCGTGTTCCCCTGTATCTCGGCGAGATACTCGGCGGCCAGGATGGTGTTGAGCCTACCAGCCGTGAACCCCAGGATGAAGTTGATGAGTTCCTGGATGATCGTATCCGTCGCGATCTCGTTCCTCGCTTCGGAGAAGTACCACGTGAGCACCGAGGTCGGGTCGTAGCTCGGGTCGCCGTTCGCGCGCGCTTCTTGCAGGATCGCAGTCGCATTCTCCTTGATGACGAGCACGACCCAGACCCGCTCGTCCACCGCGACGGCCGTCTCGATGTCCTGGTCCGAGCCCGCGTCGGCGGCGGAGACGACCTGCCAGCCGAGGTGGCCCTCGGGGATCGGATCCCACATGCCGTGGCTAGAGTTGACCATCGCCTGCTGTACAAAGTCGCCGATAAAGTTCCCAGCATCGCGGTTGACGACCCATGCAGTGAGCCCGGGGGAGTGAGTGAGCTCGAGCCAGAATGAGCCCCAGTAGAGCGGGAGGCACGCCCAGAGGATGATGACGATGATGAGGGTCATCGTGCCCATGAGCTTCATGTACGCCTTGCGGAGGGGCGCGATGGATGGGTCGAAGAACCCATGGTGGTACTTCTGCAGGCCGCGCTCGTTGGTGCCATAGGGGTTTGTGGCCGCCGGGCCTTTGTGCGAGGGCGGCGGGAGGAGGTGGATCCGCCGCTTCTTCGGCGGGTCGGACGGATTCATGGCCGCCTTGGAGTGCACGGTCGTCCCGCTTCGTTGGAGGGACGGCGGGTTGCCGTTGGACTCCATGCTGCTGCTGTCGTTGAAGGTCGTCAGTTTGAGAGCGGAGGTGGCTGTATGCAGTCCAGTCGGAGTGGGAGCCAAGCGGTGGGGATCAGAGCGTTGCGAAGACAGCAAGCCTGGGGGGCGGGTCGGGTGTAATATACCGAGTCGAGGGGAGCGATGGACTGTGCGGGAATTCTTCAGATTGGTGGGTGCGATGTCCGATGGCAGAGCGCTTATATACGGGCGCCGCGCATCGTCCTGCCTGCTCGGTGCGCGTCATGTGCGAAGTGCGGGAAGGCTCAACCCGCGCCTGCGTTGGCCCAGGCTCACCTCGCGCAGCTACAGCATTACTCCTCTGCACTTTGCGCTTTGTCAGCGTGCCATTAGCCAACGCCCGCCCTGTCCCCTGTCCTTCCGAGCGGCAGGAGGAATGACGAATCGATGGACCCTGTGGACGAATTGTCGGACGTCCGAGGTCGGGGGCGGCGTGTCCAACTCGGCTGATGCACAGGATCGGCGCGCCTAGGAAAGGGAGGCGGGTTTCCTCGTCCGGGCTCGCAGCAGGCTAGCGAGCATCCACCCAGCGAGCGACGGTAGCGATCCGCACGCCCGATCCATGCCGAGAGCGCTGTCGATGGACGCATCGATGGACGGGCCGCACCTCGCTGGACCCTCATCACGCTCCATCCATGCACGCCAAGCGAAGATGAGTCAGCGCATGACTTGCAGCTTCGCCCAGACGATAAGAGCCCACATCGAGGTCCCATCGCGCAACCCTGCTGTTCGGCTCCGCTCGTAACGCGTGCCAACTACAGAAGGAACGGTGTCAAAAACCCATGATAGCCGCCGACGCTTCGCGTCATCAGCGGACTTCACTCATCACAAAAGCGCGCGTGACTAAGCGCATGACAGCCTTTCCGGTGGCTGTGCCCGGAGTTCTTCTCAGGGTTCCTCGGAGGTCCGCTCGGCGCTTGCCTGCCCGCATTCAGCGGGGAAGAGCGCATTCAAACCCCGCATGAATCTGAACCCCTGCAGGCTCCCTTTGCCCGGTGCACGTGCAGGTGCTTGAGCACCTCTTCTTAGCATCCTTTTGGCACTGAGCAGCAACCTGCAGTTATTGATATGCGTGCAACAGCTGGACCTGTGACTAGGACTCCTAGTTACACAGAGTATGATGGAGAAGATCTTGTGATCGCGCATGTCAGACATTATACGTATGTGCTATGTTTCTCTCCGTCGAGTTCTGACGACAGTACATACAAGCCTTATTACATACAACCCGCCGACAACGCACCTGTCAGTCACATCGCCTCTCCAAGCTCTCCCGCTCAGCCTTGCCCCCCTTCAGCACCTGCCCGTCCGTTGCTCGCTCAAGTCCTCCTGGGCGAGCGTGCGCCGCCCACATACATACATACTGTGGCGTGTCACCGCAAAGGCGGACTAGCGATCACATGTACAAGCGCCCTTTTTCTCCGTGTCGGTGCATTGATGCCCATCGTCACACGTGCATACAGTACATCGCTACCGCTACAGATGCCCGTCCGTCCAACCCTAGATCGTATGGTCTGCTCAGTCATACAGCACATCGTCGTCCCCTCCCAGCCGCTTGATCACGATCCTCGCACTATCATACACGCGTTTCTTGCCCTCCCCATACACGTCCAGCCCCGTGAACCCGCCATGCACGTCCTTCCACTCCAGGTGCTCCACAGCCTTCCAGATCGACCGCACCGCCTTCCAGTCAAGGGGGATCATGTTTGGGTAGCTCCACATGAACGCGAAGCTCACCGTCTCCCGGGCGGCGACGTGGCCCTTTGGCGCGGGGGGGTTCAGCCCGGAGGGGACGACCTGGATCGTGTCTGCTGTGTAAAGCCGGTGCGCGTGGCAGAGGACGACGGAGCCGGGGAAGTGGCCACCGCAGACGGCGACGTCGATCACGCCCTGGCGGACTAGGGGGATCTCTTGTCCATCGGTGAACAGGAAGTGTCGGGGAGTGCGCCGCTGCAGCCAGTGCGAGTCCAGCAGGGAGGTGTACACCGTGCACTCGAACACGTCCGCCCACACGCCCGCGGTCGTGTAGAAGTGCGGGTGGGAGATGACGATCGCGCTGATCCCGCCGAGCGCTTTGACAGCCGCGATCGTCGCCGCGTCCAGGTAGGCGACACAGTCCCACAGCACGTTCCCCTTGGCGGTCTTGATGAGGATCGCGCGCTGGCCGATGCCGAGCCTGGGGCTAGTGACGATCGCGTGCGCGTGCGAGTTGTGCGCAATAGGTGTGATCTCGTTCTTGTACGATCCGCTCGCGCGCAGCTCCCGCAGGGTCGTCCAGGAGAGACCAGCGGGGGGCACGTACTGCCGCGGGTCCTCGCAGATGGGGCAGGTAATGCGCGGCGCTGGAGTGGAGTACTGCGTACCACACACGCGGCAGATCGTCAAGTCGAGCCCCTCGGGGTCGGGGAGTAGTGATTGAGTGGCCTCGGGCACCGAGGTGGGAAGGATGGAGGACGCCGCCGATACCGCGTCGGTCGCAACGACCGTGACGGAGGAGGCTGCGGAGGAAGCCACGCTGGAAGCGGTATGAACGGCCGTGGACGCCGCCTTGTTGACAAAGTCCTGTGCGCTGTAGCCTCATTCAGTGATAGGTTTTCTATACAATATAGGCAGGCGCACCTGTGGATTGACCAAGACGGGTCCTTCTTTGGGTCAGCCATGGTGGTTGTCCACTGGCGGGATGAGGGCCGGAGAGTGACGACCCAACTCCCGTAAATGGTGGACCCTAGTCCCTCAAATGGCTTCTGCATCGCCACCCATCACCCACTCAGCGTCTTTCCTGTCGCCCGCCTTCTGCCCTTGCTCAACTACTGCCATCTCGCACTCAGGCCAACCACCCTCCACAAACCACAAACCACCAGCTGCCGACTCATCAAAATGGCCACATCCAACATGGCGCTGCGTCTGCAGCAGAACCAAGCGGAGGAGGAGGACGCATCGCAGCTCAAGCTCGGCTCAGAGTTCTCCAACGACCTCTGCCTGTCCATCTCCGAAGTTCGGTTCTTGCTCGAGTTGCCCCGGGAACGGGGTGCACCTGATACCCAGTACGTCGTTATGCGCTATGTAATGTAGTAGTGGTGCTGAACTGACCTGTTGTGAAGGGTGTACAACAAGACCCTGGACTACGTCCGCACGTTCACAAAGTTCCCCACGCAGGAGTCGACCCAGGCGGTCCGTGCGCTCATTTCCCGCGGGATCGAGGACCTCGCACAGTTCGAGACTGCCCAGATCGCGAACCTGACTCCGCTCACGGCCGATGAGGCGAAGAGTGTTATTCCTACGTGAGTTGGATGGCTTCGTCGCGCGGGTTGATGCTGATATTTAGGGCAGGCTGCAGAGATATGACGACGAGGTGATGCAGGGGATACTGGATGAGATGCAGACGCTGCGCAAGTTCCAGACATGACCGTTCTCTGAACTGGTTGCTGCGAGTTATAGGGTCGTTGATGGGACATTGCATATTGTACACTATCATCAATTCATGACAAATACACTACACACACTCGCTCCATGCGCGAGCTACGCGGCTCACATGTGTTTCGGAGGCGGGAGCGGTGGGCGGAACACCTGCACCGTTTGGTCCCAGCTGCAGGTGGCGAGTACGTCTTCGTCAAAGAAGGACCAGGCGCAGCCGACCACGAACTCGGTGTGCGGCTCGTATACGTACAGCTGTGTGGGCGAGGCGGGCGATGCTGGCTGTGTTGTCCATCTACGAGACAACTGGGATCAGACCTGCACGTTGCAAATAAAAGAACGCTCACATTCGACACGTCATGTCATAGCTCGCACTGGCAATCACATCCGCCCGATGTGCACTCCACTGCACCTTCCTAACGGCATACTGATGTCCCGCCAAGCTGCCCGTACACACCCCACCGACGTTCCCTCCATGCCCGAGCATCCGCGTATCCCACACGCGCACGATCTTGTCCACTCCAGACGTGGCGATCGTGTGTGGGGCATACTTGTTCCAATCGAGTGTAAGGAGCTCGCCGGGTGAGGCGGGGACGGAGAGCGCTGGCGTTGCTGGTGCGGTTGGGCCGGGTGTTGGTGTGGTGGACTGGGGGAGGTTCGGTAGTCGGACGTCGAAGAGCGTCAGCAGGCCTGAGCTTGCGCAGGAGGCGATCAGCGCAGGCTGATGGGGCGAGAACAACGCCGCGTAAGTGCACGTCTGCGCCGCGGGGATTGTGAGCAGGCTGGCGGGCCGGTCAGGCGTGAACAGCTTGATGCTGCCGTCCCACGAGGAGGAGCAGAAGAGGCGCTTGTCGAGGTTCGACCAGTCGACGGAGAATACTTCTCGCCCGTGCTCGTGCCAGTTCCGGATGGGGAAGTCCTGCTGTCCGAGTGAGCAGTGGGCGGAAATGGGTAGTAGGGCAGTGGGGGACGCACAGGCACGGCAAGGTCCCAGAGCTTGATCGACCCGTCGCCGGAGCCACCTACGACCTGGTTCTCATGCAGCTCGTTCCACGCTACATCGTACACCCCGTCCTGGGTTGTGTATCTATGACCCCACGCGTCAGCCCGAGCGCACAAGCGCCGGCAGAGCACTCACTCACGCCTTCTCTATGCCCTGCGGGGTGAGGGTGAGCAGCCGCCCGTTCCCGACCAGGCCGAAGTTCGCTGCGCCTGCTACGGCGAGCCGATGCGGGTGGAAGGGCGACCAGGCGAGGGAGTAGCAGGCGTAGGGCGAGGTGCGGTAGACGGACTGCATTGGCTTGAAGGGGGTGGGGGAGTGCAGGGCTGGCGGCCTGCGAGAGGAACCTGTTATATAGCCGGAAGACCCTGGACTGCAGCTTCCATAGCACTTGCAGAAATATGTTCCCCTAATTATTACTTTCGAACTCCTATATAACCGGCCACTTGGGTCGTACATCTATGCCTGCTTTCTCCGCAAGCGCCTTTGCCCTCTTGGCCGCTTCGCTGATCACCTCCTGCTCATCCCAGTTCACCAGCTTCCTATTCGAGACAACCTCCTTCCCATCCACCACAACAGTCACCACGTCAGCTCCAGAGCAGCAATACACGATAGTCGACACCGGGTTGAAGTTGGGCGTCGTATACAGCTTATCGAGCTCCATAACCACGAAGTCCGCTTTCTTGCCCACCTCGAGGCTGCCGATCTCCGCTTCAAGTCCAAGCGCTTTCGCACCGTTGATCGTGGCCATCTCCAGCACCGTCTCCGCGGGCATGATAGTCGGGTCGAGCCTGACGGCCTTGTGGACCGTCGCCGCTGCGCGCATCTCGCGTATCAGGTCATGCGTGTTGTTGCACGGCGCGCCGTCGCAGCCCAGGCCGACGTTCACCCCGCGCTCGAGCATCTCGGGCACCTTGGCGAACCCCGAGGCGAGCTTGCTGTTCGAGTTGGGGCAGTGGGCAACGTGCGTGCCCGTCTGCGCGAGCATGCCGATGTCCGCCGAGTCGAGCCACACCATGTGCGCGAGCACCGTGCCCGGGCCGAGCAGCCCGACGGAGTGACAGAACTCCATCGGCGACTGAGCGTGCTCCTCACGGAAGTAGGTCCGGTCCGCCTCGACCTCCGCGCAGTGCATGGTGATCCGGATCCCCTTCTCCTTCGCCAGCTTCGTCATCTCCTTGTACAGAGCGAGCGAGACGCCCCCCGGAGTGCGGGCACCAAACCAGACGTGTATGCGTCCGTCGGCGGCGCCGTGCCATCTCTCGTGCATCTTGAGCGTCCCCAGCAGGGACGTCTCGCGGTCCTCGACTAGCCCCGGGTGCATGCTGAACGCGCCCTTGGTCGCGTACGTCGGGATGTCCATGACGATCTTTCCGAGGCACGCGCGGATGCCGCTCTCCTCTACCGCCCGTGCAACGCCATCGAAGCCGTATCGGTCCGCGAGCATACACTCCAGGAAGGTCGTCGTGCCGGACTTGAGCATCTCGGAGATTGTCAGGCGCGCCGCGGCGTACCCGTCCGCGTGGGTGAAGTTGCCTTGCATCACCCAGACGCGCTCGCAGAGCCAGTCGATTAGGGAGAGGTCGTCCGCACATCCTCGAAGGAGGGACTGGGCCGTGTGGACGTGCGTGTCGACCAGGCCGGGGATGATCACCTTTCCGGTGCAGTCGATGATCACCGCCTTAGGATGTTGGGATACCAGATCGCTGGCTTTGCCTATGGCGGCTATGCGATCGCCTTCAACCAAGAGAGCTCCATCCGATATAATATGGCGATCCTTGTTTATGGTGATGATGGTAGCGTGCACATAGAGTCGCGTCGGTTGGGCAGCCATTTCAGTGAACAGCAGGGATGAACCAGGTGGCCTGTGCAAGTGCGTGCATTTGGCTTTCCTTAGACACTAGCCAGCAAAGAGGTGTGAACGCCCCCGAGCCGTCCTGCGCATGGTGCCAGTGCTGTCTATCAGGACTGTTGAGGGCGGGATAGGCTTGTGCTCCACATCTGCCAACTCAGGTCCTACCCGCAGACATCGGGTACTGCGGTGGACAGCGGCATGAGAGGTCTGATTGGGGACGACCCTTACCGCCGGGAATCCTTGTGACGACACGTCTAACACAGCGTAAGCCGGACAAAACCCTACCTACGGAAGCTATACTGTCAGGTACTGTCCGATACTGCCCCATACCGTCGGGTACCGTCGGGTACCGTCGGGTACCGTCTGGTACCGTCCGGTACTGACAGAGACCGACAGTATCCGTCCCGTACTCACAGTATTGACCCCGCCTCCCCATGGATGCTTCCGTATACTTACGCTTCCGTGCCTGTACCATCCCGTACTGACCCGTACCGACGTGTACCGCCAACGAAACCTGCCTTGCTTCCGCCGGCAACAGATTGTGCCATGCCGGACCCCGTACTGTCTGATACCCACGGTATCCACTCCCTTTTTTTTTTCCCGCTGTTTTCTCGTTTCTTGTTTACCGTCCCCCGCGTTTACTGTTTTTGGGGTCTGCCACTGCATCATCATGGATCTATTTACCTTCTCCTTCTACTGTATTTCTGGGCATTTATTGGGCGCCACATGCCGTGGATCGCTATCCCCAACGGCACGCCATACCTCTCTCTTATCTCCTCTGTTTCATCCCGCTCCCACTGACTCCCCCCCCCCCCGTTCCTGTCCCTACCTCCCTTCACCCTTCTCTCCTTATCAGTGTCCCGCCGCTGCGTTCGCGCTCACTCTTTGCGATCACCCCCTCCCCCTCCCATACTCGTCCGTATGTCTACTCCAGCTGTCCTCAGTACCGTGCGACACTTCGTCCATCCCTGCTTGACCCCACCCTCTCATGGCTACCCTACTAACTCACACTGCGCCTGCTCTTGCTATGTTTTACCCCGTGATCATCCCGGATTCCTCCTTTCTAATGGCGTCTACCCGCCCATGGACTCGCCTACGCTTATCCTTCCATGTCATTCCTGCAGTCATCCACTCCTAAATCACCTGCCTCCCCCCCCCCTATCCACCAATCTGGACAATGGCGACGCACGCAACCTGACAATTCCGCCATCTTCCTTTCAACACTTTCTGCCGCCTGCCACACCGCGCGACCCTCAACTTGCTCATAATCTTCTGAGCATTATGGCGCCCACTGGACCTGGTCGTAATACCGCGCAAGACGCCGTTCGCCGCATTATCGCCTCTCATTCTGAAAACACTTCGCACCCTCTCCCACATCAACCGCAACTCCCTGCTGCAGCGGCACCCTCCGTCCCATCCGAATCTCAAGCCCGTACGTACTCTCTTGCATCCCGTACTCGAAGCATGCAACGTCATACAGCCCCGACCGTCGAAGAGAATCATCTACGACAACGGCCTATCCGGTCTCGACGCATGATACCCCATGCTTCGCCACCTTCTTCCGAGTTTCTCGCCTTACTCCGGGTATTTCCTGCCTACCCTTCACCGAGTACGGTACGTCCCCTCTCCTCTTTCACCCATACTCCTTCCTGTTTGCTTATCCTATTCCCATCTCTAGGACCAGCCCCTTGTCCACAAGCGCTACATTACCGCTTTTATTCCCTTTCTCGAGGCGTCAGTACCTCCTCGCTCTCCCCCCCCTTAGTATCATCTCCTCCTAACCTTTACTCAGGAGCAATGCCGAGGGTCTTCTGGCCTGCCTTACGTTACCGGACGATACCACCCTATCCCACGTCGTCACCCACCTCCTCAACATCTTTTCTCATCTCACCATCCCATCTGCCCCGCTCCATCCTGCTCCCGGTTTTCCCAGTGCAGCCACTTCATCACCTCTCCTCCCCCTTGTCCCCCTATTACCACACCGTACCAACATGATCCCAGCCACCGTTCTCGACAGTCTCACCGTTGGTTCCCTCATGAAGTCGCTTTCCAAGTACGTGCGTGGCCCCCGCAAAGCGCATGGACTACCCTTCGTACTTGAATTTGGTTCGCCCTTCTTCCTCTCCCTGCCCCACTAATGGCTTACCCCCATTACTATATCAGCCCCTGCGTATGGCGCTCTGTCCGACCCCCAACACCACACCGAAAACGTTCCTGTTTGGCCATTTATGGACTATTTTAAAAGCGACACCATTGCATGCTGTGCCGCCGCACCCAGAGTACGATACTCTTGCCCCTCATTTTCTCATTCTAAGTATTTCCTATAGAAACCCGTCGATCTCCATCTACTCCGCGCCATTACCGATCGGGCCCTCCGCTCCAGGTCTCCTCCAGTCCTCAGCTCTTCCAGATGGTTACCTCCGCCACTTCTCAATGGCAACCCCCCCACACCCTCCACGTCCACCTTCCCCGACCCATACCATGCCTGGCCTTCTGATCATGGAGCCCCTTACAATCTACATACTTCCGCCGCACAACCCAATTCGCATCGACAACCCCCCAATTCGTCCTCTGACGGTGTCCCGTACGCACCCTCCGCCACCCTTCCCCTCGCCTACACTACACCTCACCACGCGTCTTTGTATGCTGCGCCTCTGCCTCCCCCTTCCTACAGCGAGCCCTACCCTCCTGGTCCCGGACCATCCATCCGCGTCCCCAGCCCCGTCCTTCCACCCCCACCCACCACCGTTCCATCCCCTCCGCACCCCGTTCGGTCGCCGTCACCCATCGTTAGCCGTATGTACGATCCGAACCGCCCCGTCTCCCCACACCCTATCGCCTCGCTCCTGTCCAACCCTCCTGCAGACGCGCCCCTTTCTCTGTCTGCCCCAATCCAGACCGATCGACTTCCTCCATATCATCAAGGCCCCCTTGCCTCCCTGCAAGCTCCTCCCACATTGTCTAATCGGCTTGCGTCAACCTCGTCTTCTTCGTTCCCATCCCCCCCCATCCATGCGCCTCCCTATCCAACCTTCGTTACACCTCAGGACCTTCCACCTCGTTTGCCCCCTCAACCTCCTTCACTCTCTCGGACCGATTCCGTCCGGGCCGAGCATTCCCCTCTTCCCTTACCCGTGGAGAGTCCATCTATCACAGATCGTGATATCGTGTCCAGTTGGAAGATCTGTGTCGCCAACATCAGTCCCATACCCCCTCCCCTTGA